>CANXYC010242822.1:0-37404 GCA_948193065.1 Aleurites moluccanus | reverse complement strand
ATAGAAGACATACATATCAAGTAAATGGGCAGGGCTATGTCCATCAAAGTGACTCATTACAGTGGCCACCTGTTAGAAAGCAAACCTCAACTGACTATAATGTGACAAAGGTATGGTTAAAACTTCATATTTGTGGATAGTTACTGTTACTATTTTCAACAATTTGGCATAAACTCTGTAGCTAGGAAGAGATTCTCCTTTTACTCTTTCTTATTGTACTCCTGGTTTTAAATTATCTGCTTGCTACTCTGCCTTTTGCAGGCACTGAGACCAGCTGCACGAGACTTTGTTTCTCAAGGTTCAAGAAATCAGCAATTTTCACAAGCTAGGCCAGTCAAAGAGCAGTTCCGGAGAATGTAAGTGTATCAGAATAATGATGTGGTTCTGCCTCAAATAGAAGGGTTTTTCCTCCCAATGCTTTAGTATGCTACTAGCACCTTCATTTCTAACGTTTGCTTTGCAAAAATGTTATGCTCTTTTTCTTGTTTCTGGATGCTTTACAATTTTTCTTTCTTTGCAGAAATTGTGTAATACTTAACTATTTCATTTGAATTTTGAATGATCAAAAGGGCAACAACATTTCTCCACATACATTTTACATGCTAGAGCTCTACAGCTTATAAAAGCGTGATATCACCTAGTTTGACTTCAATTTTAGACATTCCAAGTTCTTGCTTTTCTGCAATTAAAGCTCGTCTCCTTAGTCCTTCCCCCCCACCCCCACCCCCACCCCCAATGTTCTACAATATTTATTTTCAGTTCTGTTGAGACACTGAATGGTGCATGCACCCATTGTCAATGCTCCACCGTTTACTTTATATTATGATGGGAGCTTGTAGTAACTTGTTTCATATGAATAAATTCCATAAGAATTTATGGACTTCATTTATGCTCTGTTCCTATATTGGTTGAAACTATAAAAGTGGGAAACGTTCAGATTGGTACCCAAAATTAAGAATCAGTGGTGTTGTTCTTGTTCCTTTTAAATGTCTTCTATCAATTGTTAAACCTTGCTCACTGAAATGCATGCATCAGTGATGTTAAAATAGAAGACAACTTGGCATATTTTTGAATGACATTTTAGGAAAAATAAATATTAAGTTTTAAACATTTCATGTACACTAAAGAGAGTAAGGGGTTATAACTAATAAATAGAAGAGGATGTATTCACTAGCGTGTGGACTCATATATGTGTTGTATAACCTTTGTTCCATTAAAGTTCTCTACCAGGCGTACAACTTTCAGTTTGAAAAGTATTGTTGTAGTTTCTATTTTGGCAGTATGGTTGACCCACCCAAGCTTAGCCTTTTGGGCACCCTAATTAGGTGATCCTGCGAACATGGGTGTGATGATAGAGACAACTTGGCTTAAGGGAATGAAACTAGTATACAATTCCAAGAGAGAGTAATATTATTTATTTTGTCTATTTAGTTTAATGAAGTTGCTAACTTCAATGCCTATGGCAATGATAATTTTATTTTGAATCATAAATGGTATTCTTTGGTATCCTGAATTTCATTTACAAGTTGACTTGCTTCTTGCAGATCTTTAAACTTCCCACGCCCAAAGGAGGAGACTCTCTCTAGACATTCCATATTGGGTCCAAATGGGCTTCACGGGCAGTGGCAGCTCCCTAAGAGTGATATAGGAGTACGGTGTTATCCATCTCTTTCATTTTTTGTTCCTTAATGCAAAATTTGTGCTGACTTATTTAATGTAAATATAGGTCCAGTATCCAAGCAACTTAGACCTCACTCCAGTTGAAATCCCTAGGTTAGACTCTTCTCTAGCTTTTGGAAGTACTTGATTTAACTACTATTTGGATTTCGAGACGTATTGAATGGCAACAACAAGTGATTAATTAAAAGATATTTTTTGAAGGTATTATGTGATGCTATTGTTTTTTAACTTTTTTTGCCTTTTTTCAGCCTGCATCAATCTACAGAAAATGCTGTTACAGTGAAGAACAACTACAGCAATTCAGAGCCTCATAACCTGCAACAGTCCATAGAAAATGGATTTACAGTAAAATCAGACAGTAGCAACCAAGAACCTGAAAGATCAAGTTTAGGATCAGTTCTTACTGTGAATGATGAAAGTCAAAAGCACCATGCTGAAGAACCATCTTCCATGATTTCGTTTGAAACAACCGAAATCCCAGCTCAGACATATCTGATTAGACAACCTTCTCCTCCAGCTGTGCTTGCGGAAGTACAAGATTTGATACCTTCAATGCCTCCACAAGTTACTGAAGCAGAAAATAAAATGGACATTTCCTCACCAGATGATTTTGTTCATTCTGAACCCCCCCTGCAACTGCATATTGTAAGCTCCTCAACAACCTAGTCTTCATATATTTACTGTAATTTGATATATTTTTGAAGTTTCGCCCTCAATCAGGAATCTCTCTGAGAAAGCAAATTGTTAGTGTTATTTATTTTCTGTTGTAATTTTTTTTTCCATTTTTCACATTTTTGGGATATCCATACATTTCCTCATTTTGTTAATTGAAGGTAACTATTAATGATCTACAAACTTATCCAAGTTAATGTGGTTAGCAAAAGAAAATGAGGGTATTTTTACGAAGGTTATGTGAGTTCGTGTATTCTCCAAGGTTATGAACACACTTTTTTTTTTTTGTTTACTGGAGTGTGACAAAAACAATGGGATGGAGCATGCATTGATGTGTGGTCTTGTGCTAACAAAATTTGTCAAACTTGCATTTTTAACCTAAAATCGAAGAGGAGTCTATCAATGTTGAACGTAAAATTGACTTGTAAGTCATTAGGTGTTACACTATACAAAAAAATCTTTAAAAACTAAGTACACATGTTTACATAAAAGCTACATGTAGGCTTTTTAATACAATGATAAATATAAGATTCAAATTACTTCTATTTCAATAATAATAATAATAATAATATTTACAAAATGAGCTTTTGCTGAGTGGTATTAAAATCATTTCTAGGGCTATGAGGTTACAAGGTCAAAACTCAATTGCAGTTTAATTAATAAATAAAAAAGAAAAATTAGTATCTCCTTCACTAAGGCATTTTCGAAAGAATAACTAAATGACATAAATCTGCTCTTACATGATTTTAGCTCGATTTTACTTGAATCCGATTTTGCATACATTTTGAATCATTAACGTGTTTATAACTCGTATAAAGTCATAAACTTGTAAGAGTCAAGCATTTTTAACAACCATGACTAACAATTGTTTTTCTTTGCAGTCAACCACAATGATGGAGAATTTCATGAAGCTAGCAAAGAGAAATACTGATAAGAAATTAGAAACTTGTGGTGTCCTAGCTGGTTCTCTGGTAAGTGTTGATAACTTAAAATCACTGTTCTTTATCTTCACAACTTGCATTTCAAAACAATAATAATAATAATAATAATAAAGAACTTTTAAAAATTATAATGCTGATGGTTCAGTTAATCTCCAATATGTAGAAAAACAGAAAGTTCTATGTTACAGCTCTTATTATCCCAAAGCAGGAATCTACATCAGATTCGGTATGGCAGTTTCTTTTATGCATTGATGATAGTTTTTTCGTCTCTTTGTTGATTACATTTCTCTGACGGTCATTAATTGTATACTTTCTAATCAGTGTCAGACCACAAACGAAGAGGAAATATTTGAAGTGCAGGATAAGCGATCCCTATTTCCCCTTGGGTGGATTCATGTGAGTACTTTATCTCTAATCAATAATTACTTTGGTCAATGATGCTATATTGTGAATTGAAGTGGTAAAAAAATATTTTAAATGAATATATATCCTACAGTAGGATTATGATTTCCTGTAGTAGGAATATAGGGGAAAAAATCACTGCTAATAAGGGCAAGAAAATTCATGTATTGTGTTGGTTACTCGCGTGCTATAGTTAAGGAAACTGTTCCTTGTTTGAAAACCATCATTTCTTAATATTTATTGGCAGCGAGAATGACACTGATCAAACATACCTGTTGTGAGATCCTGGTGCTGATCTAATTTAGTTAAATGAGAAGTCACATTTGCATGATTTACTACTACAATGAGGTTGATTTGCAATCGCTGAAGATCTTTTAGGGTCCATTTCCATAAATGAGAATTTGAAATGGAAGGGTATTTAGGTCTGACATTATGTTGTGGTTTTATTTTTTTTAGTTGAAGCACACATCCAAATCTACCTTAATTTGAAATCCACATACTATCCAAATGGATCCTTAAACAAATACTATATAGTTGTTGGCTTAATATTACAATGAAAGGCTCCATTTGAAAAAACTCATTTGAAATTCAATTCAGTTCAATTCTATTAATATAATTGAATTGAATTTTTGTTCAATAATTATTTCAAATTGACAGCATTTGGAATAACTCGTGCTAGAATTCAATTGAATTGAATTATATTAATAGAATTGAATTCAATTAATGGTAAAATTCATGTGTTTTAAATAAATTTTGAAATAATAGAATTCATTTTGGAATAATAAAATAAAAAAATATAATTATTTTCTCATTTGACCTTTGCGTAGAAAGAGTATGTTTAATTTAAATGAGGCAATTTTGAGTTTTTAATAGTGAATTTCATTGAATAAATTTAATTTTTGCAAAATTATTTTATTTTGGCATGATTTTATTTTTTTCAAAATTACTCTTTTTTTTTTAACTTAAAAAAAACTGAATTCTATTAATTATACCTTTTCAAATATGAGGACTGGCAAAATAAAACTCAATTGAATTGAATTCTTGCAAAATTTAAGTTTTCAAATAGAGAATATGTATGTAGGTAATGAATTTAATTTATTTTATTTTCTCAATTACCTATATTTATATAACAAGAACTAATAATATTGAAATTTTAGGAGATTATGATATATTTTTGTGTAATTTGATGATAAATTAAATCTTAGTTAAATTAAGTTTTTGAGAAATGCTGCGATTTTTATTTATTTTGAGATCATTTTTTTTATACTAAAAGAATTGAATTCTACAAATAATCTTTTTCCAAACATGAAAATTTATAAAATACAATTCATTTGTATTAAATTATTGCAAAATCTGAGTTTCCAAACCCGGCAGAAAGTGATTTTTGTGTCTAATTGCATCTAGCATAGAGTTTAATCTTCTAACGTTAGAAGGTATCTTTCATTTATTTATCTTAGTAGATGTTTATTTTTCTTCTGACTGATTGGTTTCTCCCATGCTGTAAATTTCAGACACATCCTACACAGTCTTGTTTCATGTCGTCAATTGATCTTCACACCCATTATTCTTATCAGGTGATTGGCTCTTCCTATTATTTTAAAAATTCATGCCCATTGTGGAGAAAGTAATATTACTTCAGGTTCTTGTGGTTATTTAATTGAAATGGTTGATTTGGGATAATAGATTAACATCATATAAGCTATATTTTGTGCGAGTCTAAAGAAAGTGCTCACCTTATGGCTAAATATGCCAGTGAACAATTAGGGCTTGTATGTGAATAGGTTAAACAAACAAAAGTCAAACAAGAAAGAGACAGTGAATGGTGAATTGTAAATAGTAAGATAGGAGAAAATAGTTTAAGCACCACGCAACTCAAATAGAGGTCACATATAGAAGGTCCCTATGGGTATATCACAATTGGAGGAATTGCACCACACAACTTAAACATAGCATAATTGCTTATTGTTTTTTAATCAATAGCAGAACTAAATTAAAACCATTGCAATCCTAGTATTTATAGTCTTAATCTAAACTTTTAATAGCGTTTGCTTAGGTTGGACAGGACAAGACAGGACATAGCAAGACAAATGTGCTTGTCTTATGTTAGGACAAGCTTGTTCCAAAATTGACCACTTTTCTTGTCCCAACAGTACATTCTTGTCATTTTGTAATGCAAAATATTTGAAAATAATACATTAGATATTAATCTAATTAAAATTTTAAAATAAATTTAAACATTAAAATAACATATTAGATATTATTTTTACTAAAATATATAATTAAATGTTTTGTTAAAGTAATGAGGTAAAATAAAGAGTATTATAGTTATTTTAATTTATTATTTTGACTGACTTATCTAGTCTATTAGTATCACATGACAACAAACATTAGACTTTGTTTAAAAGAAAAAAAAGGATGGCATAAGACATGACATTTATCCAATCCAATCCAATCTTGTCTAGTCATGCAGCCGAAAACAACTTTTAAGATTTCAAGAGGAGGACTTCAAAACTAGTTCATATCCTATAAGGATTTTGACTTTAAAATAAACTAAAAGGATTTTGGCATGATCTTACAGGAAATGACTTCTTCACAACATGAAAGCTAAGAATACTTTTATGCCTTCCTCACTTTCATTACTGTTAACATAGATGATTATTGTTTCTGCAGATTATGTTGCCAGAAGCTGTTGCAATTGTCATGGCACCAACGGATACTTCGAGGTAACTATTTGTATAACTGCCTTTTTTGTTTTTGCCATACATGTCAAACTTAATTATATTTAATCCTTCCTTGATACAGAAAGCATGGGATTTTCCGGTTGACGACCCCTGGTGGCATGTCAATCATAAGACACTGCCAGCAACGTGGATTTCATCCACACAATCAACCTCCAGATGGTGGGCCAATTTACAATACCTGTACAGATGTCTATATGAATCCCAACCTAAAGTTTGATGTTATTGACCTACGATAATCTTATTTGTGCCATTAACAATCTATGATATGTTTTGGCAATACAATTGTTCATAGATCATCCATTTCTGGTAAGTGGCTTTACCCTTGTGTTTGGTTCTTAACTGTAAAATTTATTGTCTATGTAAAGAAGGGAATATATATTATAGGTGCATGTATGCTGGTACAAATCAGTCCATTTGAACTGCACAGATATACATTCATAGTTTTCTGACGATGACTTTGCCTCCTTAAGGTTTTATCACCATCTCAAATATGGCAGAGTCCTTTTTTTTTTTCTCTGCATACATACATGAGAATACAAGCATGCATACTGCATATACACCTTGGGCAGGCACACTGCACGGATACACACGCAGGCCACGCATATGCACTGGCCTGCACATATGCATTCACAATCCAATGTGCTCAGGAGGATGAAAGCAGGAAGGTACTTGTCTCGAGGGTGAAAGCAGTTGAGCAAACGTGGAGAAATCATGAAAAAATATGGAATGATGCCAAAGCAAAATCTCAGATTCCTAAGAGCAAAAGCAAAAGGTGAGACAATAATCTTCACAGGATGTGAATGGTTGGTGATACCATCTTTGGTGGGGGTGGGTGAATGCTTTAGGAGTGGGTTTATTTTTCCTTTCTCATACATGCGTCTTTTGAATTACCAATCCAGTCTATGAAAAGCTGTCCCCCTCCTCTGTTTTCCAAAAGAAGACTTGGAAAATACTTCACTCCTTTTGCCTAGGTAATTAATAAAAGCTATGTCAAGAAAACAACCCTTTCACGCCTAGCGAGTGTCGTATTTGTCTCCTAACTGCTTTTTTAGCTTATGGCAACTTGCTATGCTAATGCTTCAACCGCGGGCAAAGCATCTTGAAGTGTGAACTATTTTACTACTAGGTTAACATCCATGAAATGGTTGGCTGCTAATGTTTTGGGCTAATTAGACATGAAGTTCTGGAATAATATAGTTAATCGCCGCACTTCTCAAAACATTTTAGCAACTTTTCAATGTTAGATTATTTTTGGTGGACATCAGAGTTTGTTATGATTAATTTAAGGCTTATATTGAATATAATATATAGGTGACAAAAGGATTTATCAACTCGGGTATGGGTCATTATGAATTCATATCACTTTTGAGTACATTTTTTTACTGGTTGAATCGGTTTTCAGTAGGTAGTGAAAGTTAAATTGACCAAATTAATGAAATTGCACAAATTAATTAAATCAAATTAAAATTGATGGTGTCACGGCTGTTTGATTTGATGATTCGGTTTAGTTTATAATTTGAATTTTTTTTCTTTACTTCAAATCTAATGAATTGATATATATATTTTAGTTTAACATTAATTTAAAATTAAAAAAATTGATTATTCAAAAAATTAATTATAAATAAAAAAATAAAAAAATATAATTTTTAAGAAAAAGATAAGTTTTGAGTGTGTTAATTAATGAAATAAATAAGTTTTGTATTGAATATTAAATTAATTTTTGTTATAAAAAAATAAATAAAATAATGATAAGAACAAGAATAATAACAATTATAATAATGTAGAAAGAGTTTTTTATTGTCTTCTTTGTATGTATATTTTAGTTTAACATTAATTTAAAATTAAAAAAAATTATCATTCAGAAAATTAATTATAAATAAATAAATAAAAAAGTATAATTCTTAAGAAAAAGATAAGTTTTGGGTATGTTAATTAATGAAATAAATAAGTTTTGTATTGTACATTAAATTAATTTTTGTTATAAAAAATAAACAAAATAATGATAATAATAAGAACAAGAATAATAACAATAATAAGAATGTAGAAGGAGTTTTCTATTGTCTTCTCTGTATGTATTATAAAGTAATATGAACTCTTATTTATAGGGTTCATCGCCACTATAAGATAAAATATATAAACTCATCATAAATTACAATATAAATGGTGTAATAAAATTAATTTTAAATATAAAAACTTATGAATAGTGGGATAGATGAATGGACATCCACATTTATCTATATATTTATAACACTCCCCTTAGATGTCCATCTTTATAAAGAATATGTCTCATTAAAACTTTACTAGTAAAAATCTAGTGGGGAAAAAAATTAGTAAAGGAAAAAGAGTACAATATTCTCGTATTACAAATAGTATATTGTCTCATTAAAAATCTTAACAGGAAAACCCAATGAGATAAAACCTTTGGTTAAGAAAAAAAAAAAGTACAGTGCTAAACTCTCTCTATTTGCAATATCACTTAAAATTTTTAAGGCGCTACATTTCAATATTGTTAACTAATTTCTTGAATGTTGTAGTAGGTAATACCTTAGTGAATAAATTTATCAAATTGTTACTTGAATGAATTTATTGAATACCAATTTTACCATTTTTTTATAATATATTAGCGCGCTTATTGCATAAAATATGGTATTTCATGATAAAAAATTTCTTTATTATTTTTTCTAATTGAAAAGAGTGTTTATTCACATTAAATAACCGAACAATTATTGAATTATTTAATAAATGTGTTTTGTATATAAAATTATAAATGAACTTTTTGTGTATAAGTTAACTGATAAATAAAAATTTTTTTTTACCAAATGTTCAATTTGTAATTGAGACATAATAATTCATCTCAAATTTATTTTTCAAATAATATGTTACTTTTGAAAGTTATTCAGGAATTATAAGAATATTCAAATCATCAATATATATAATAAGTATGACAAATTCATATACAAATTTTTCTATAGTATTACTTTTATATTCTAATTTGAACAAGTATTCACTAAACCGATTTTATCATATGAGCCCAAATTATTTTAATCCATACAAAAATTTTTGTAATTTAATTGAATAAATTTCTTGAGAATTTAAATTATATTTTTCTAGTATTTTTAATCCTTCAGAAATTTTCATATCATTATCAGTTGAGTCATATAAGTAAGTTGTAACTACATCTATTAGGTGCATATCAAGTCTTTCATGCATTACTATATTAATAAAATATTAAAATATTATTACATCCACTACAGTATAGTATATCTTTTCTTAATTGATTTTAGATTTTTGCGAAAAATTTTGTGTAGCAAATATTATTTTGTATTTTACAATTTTATTTTTCTCATTTCTTTTTCACACAAAAATCTATTTGTACCTAACAGTTTCACATCTTCTGGTATTTTGACCATAAGTCAATTTATTACTTTGAAAAATCTTCTAATTTTTCAGTGGATTTCAACGTGAATTTTCAATATTTTTTCATTATTTTTAAACTAAAATGACATAATTTATCATTCCAAATAATAAAAATATTTGGATATATAAATTTCTGGTTTACTATAATATTCTTTTTAATTCCACTAATTTTTGTATAATATAAATCAGAGAAAATAATAAAAAAAATTTCATTATATTTTTCTACCAAAATTAATGCTTGTAATATAGAGATATTATTAATTCCTCTCATTTACTGTCTCAATATGATATTCGTTATTACAAAAATATTTAAAATTTAACAAATTTCTATGAGATTTTGGAGAAAATAATGCATTATATATAATAAGTATTGTTCCTCTTAGTAATAATATATTGACTCTTCTAGAGTTTTCAATTATTTTTTGTTTTACAAAAAACAATTGTCTTATTCATTTTCAAATAAGAAAATATTTAACATTTTTAAAATTGTACGAGTTATCGTACTATTCATAATATATATATCAAAATCAATTCTCCGTTTCAATATTTTCAAAAAATTATCTGTCATATCAACTTGAGTAATATCTATATGATCATAATTAATGTTATCATTGTTTGAGATAAAAATTATTTTCATATTTTTTCTCTCTTTTTGCGATGTTTGATAAATATCAATAAAATATTTTATCATACGATAAATACGTGACCAATTTTTCTTCATATCATATCGATAATATTTATTTTAAAAAATTTTGACCATCTTTTCTATTCTTATTTCTGTGTAATTTTATCTCACTTCTGGTGGTGATAAATATTCTTATAATATTTTTTTTATTCTTATGAAAAGAATAATTATTATATATTTACCTTTAAATTACATAATATTATTATTATATATTAGCACATTCACTTTAGGGAATGAGATAAAACTAATTATATATGTTTCATAAATTTTCACCAACGATTTATTATTTTATTCAGTTAAGCATGATTGTATTCATTTCAGGATTTGAGATTAAACTAGAAGGCATGAAATTAATTTATCATATTTTTTCAATCTTTTTATTGATATTGCCACTGCATGAGCATATTTGATATATGAAAAATATTAACATATCATTAATTGTAAATATTCTTCACACATTAAGAGTAAACTCTAACAAAAAATCAACATATTTAAAATAAAAAAATAACTTTACAATATCAAAATAAATAGATTCACTATTATTATCAATACATGATTAAATTAAAAAAAAGATTTATAATAATTATTCTATTTTTTAAAAAAAAGATTTATAATAATTATTCTATTTTTTTTTTACTTATATTTTTATAAGATCATAAACATAAATCATTCCTTTTTTTATTTTGGATTATATTTTAACAATTATGTACAAAAATGAATATAATCTGTACAAAAATGAATATCGAAATTAGCATGTACTAATTTTATATTCTATGTAGATAAAAAAAAATGATAATGATAAAAAAATATAATTAACTTATTCAAATACCTGAATTGAAATGTCACAAAAAAAAAAAAATTTAAACCTCAAATACTTGAACATTATCAAGAGAAAGATATTCAAACTTGGATTTGATTGTTTAAAAATAGAGAATCGTGCTAATAACGTGTTATGAAAAACAAACAAAATAAAAATAAGAATAAGAACAATAACAAAAATAAAAAATAAAAATATAAAATAAAAAGTTTTCTATTATCTTTTTTGTGTGTATAAAGTAATATGAACTCCTATTTATAGAATTCATCTCCATTATAAATTACAGTATAAATGGTGTAATAAAATTAATTTTAAATATAAAAACTTATAAATAGTGAGATAGATGAATGGATATCCACATTTATTTATATATTTATAATAATTTTAAGCTTTTTTTATTATCAGTATTTTTTTTTTAAATTTATAATAAAATAATGATAATTTATACACATAAAAATTTGGGTTGAAACTGACAAATAAAAAATGATTAAAATCAAATTAAATCAATAATTTAAATATAATGATAATTTAATTACCAAAAGGATTAATTTGGTAATGTAAAACCTGATTTCATTAATTAGCACAATTAAAATACAAAACATCAACAATGAAAGAAGTGCAACATATTTCCACATTATTACATTTGACATAAAACTTGAAGCCTTAGCCAAAACACACACCTATTAATAGGTAAAATGTTAGAAAATATCACCATTCAATCTAACCATGCTAAAAAATAAACAAATGAAATTGTGATATTATGCACAATGATATTAATAACATTTGTGATCAATTGTAGTATGAGAATTGGACAATTACGAAAACTGCAATTGATTTGTGATGAGATATGACCAAATACCATTAGTGGTCATTGCTTACCAGAAAACTGACAACCGAGACCAACTACTAGTTCTGGAGCATTTCTAGCAGCCAGGTATTAAGGACTGCACTGGCTATTAACAAGAGTGTTTATAAACCGACAAAACCCTTTAAATCAAACTAAATCAAATTAAGTTATAAATCACAATTTTTATTTATAAAAAAAAAAAAAAATCAATTTAAGTTTTTAAAATTATTCAACTGAATATATATTATTATGCATACAAAATTATATTATTTTTAATATTTATATTTCCAATTTTTTTTAAATTTACTGTGCAACTAATTGAAAATATAACCTTATGAAAATTTAGTATTATTATTAAGAATTTAAAAACTATTTATAATTTATTATTATATTAAAAATTATTTTAAATTTAAGTGCAATATAAATAAATAATATAGATTACAATTTTAAAATTTACAGATATATAAATTAGAGAAATCATTACTCATACTATTTATATAAAGGTGAGTATATTCACTCTAATTACATATGAGTCTATTTTAATATGAATAAAAATAATATATTTCCATCCTATATAATAATTTTTCTTTCACTGTACAACGCTAGGACTACAATTGAGTCAAAATTTAATTTATTCAAATTCGACTCAATATTTTTCTTCCCGAACTCGAGCTCCAAATTGAGTTTGAATTGCTCATAAAAAAAATTATTTATAAATTATAATCAAACTTGATTCGAACTTGACTGGTTAAAAAATTAAAATTGAGTTAGGCTCCCGTTTGAACTCGACTTGTTTTAAAACTCGTTTATAATTTCTTTGTAACTAATTTGAATATTTAATTTTCTAAATATTCATTTATAATAAAACAATTACAACAAGAAAAAATATTTAAAATTAATATAAAAATAAAAGTATCAAATTAGTAAAAAAAATTTAATTATAAAATTGAATATTACATATATCTTTAAAATATTAATTAAAAAAAATATTTGTAAAAATTAGAATATTAAATTATGTAATACTAATAAAATTTTGAACTAAAATTTTATTAGTATTACAAAAATATAATTATAATTATATAATATTTATTTAAGAGTTATCCATTTTTTTTAAATATAATATATTAACTATGAAAAAGAATAATTATATATTATTATCAATTATTTATTTATATATAATTTATGAATTAAAATATATATGACTTATGGATTAAGTAAATGAATATTATATTTTATTATTAATAAAATATAATAATAATTTTTTAATAGAGAGTAATTATATTGAAAATTAAAAAATAATTAAATATAAAACTTATTTTCTTTTTAAAAATATTTATAATGCATAAATAAAAAAAATAGAAGTATATATATTTTAATAAAATTAAATTATTAAAAAGATTATAAACATATTAAAAAATATTTTCTATAGTGCTAAAATTTTTACTTTACTAATAATAATAATAATAATAATAATGAAACTGTTTATAAATATATTTACGAATTCATAATTCAATTATTCACGAATTTAATTAAATTTAAAAATAAATCTTAAATTTGATTTGTTTATAAAATAAATGTATTTTTATATTGCTGAATACGATACCGTTGACGAATCTATTAGCTCATGGTAGGTGTGAGAGACTGTGAGTGGGCCGGCTGTCTTCTGTTTGGCCACGTGTGCATATCTAACAAAAATGGAACTGCATGTTCATGATCCATGATGTAGATGTAGGGTAGGGAATACGGTTGGCTGTTAGATTCATCCTTACAAGTGGACCCATCCTCTGTTAGATTTTTTTGCTTTAAAGCTAAGTGGAGCCTTTACCATATGAGAAGGCTTAATTAAAATATTCAATTAAGGGGACATTTACAAGATATTCCAATTCCAATTATCCTTTCTCGAATTAAACATTTTTAAACTCATATCGATCAATAACCCTAATATATTTAATTTTATCGTAATTAATTAAACATAAATTTATTATTTATTATATTTACTATTTAACTTATTTTAAATAAGAATTTTAGCTGGTAAATCACTATTTTTTTTAAGGAACTACTATTATCTAACTATCATTCATATATTAAAATAATATATTTTAATTTAAAAATATAAAAATATGCATTAAAAAGTATGAAAAAAAAATTGAATTTGTTTTAATAATTTTCAATCATATTAATAAAATATTATAATTGATAGTTCCAAAAAAAAATAAAGAAATTAGGCTAACAATATTTTTTGAATAATTATTTAAACACTCACTATTTGAATGATTATCATATTTAATAAATAATTATAAATTTATCATATTAATAAAATAAATAAGAATTACTATTTTTATTCTTTTTTCTCTCATTCATAAAAAAAATTACTAACAAATAACAATTAATAATTAATTTGTTTTTTAATTTATATCATAAGTTGAAGTTTAACTATTTTAAAGTCTGGTTTGATTTAACTATTTATAATAATTGTTAGCTGTTAACTGCTGTTGATAATTATTAACTGATTGTTATAAGTATTTGATAAAATTATTATTAACTATTAGCTATATATTAAGAATAAATAATATTTTTTCTTTTTATTTAAATATTATTTTTTAAAAAAATAATTAATTTTTTTATTTAAATAAATATTAATTAAAAAAAACACTAAAATAAAGCTTTATAAACAACAACTATTACACTATTTACTAATTAATAATTAATAATTATCATTAATCAAATAAATATGATACACTAACGAAGAAATAAAAAAACTAACAGCCTAAAAAAAAAATTATTAAATACCCGTAATGTAAAACATACAATAAATAAAATTAAAATATACTACTAAATAAAATTCTAAAACTTATTTATAGGCTAAATCTTGAAGAGCCCGCAATTTATTTATTTATTTAATTTAGTTGAACTTTCAACTTCATTCATTAATCTGTCACATTTTCAAAATTAATCCCATGAAATTTGTCTTGTCTTTGGATTGAATTAAAGGTCAAACGGTGAAGGATCTTTTTGGGAAATATGTCCAAGAACACTGCATTTTATTCTATGCATGACATTTCCACACCATATTCTTATAACATAAAATACTACTATATGGTCAACAGGACAAATCTTAAACCAGTTTTTTTTTTTTTAATTCAAATAGTTCATAATATTTTTATATTAAATTTTGAATATATTGTACATAGACTTATTCATGGCTGAACTTGAATTTAAAAAATATAAAATTTTCAAAAATTTGATTCATCTTCCAATTTTTTTTATTAATTATAACCTATAAATAATCTATAAATCGACCTATAAATTTATTTAATTATATATTTTTACACTTAATCTATGTATTTAAAAATTATTTTATAAATATTAATTTAAATTTTTTCTTATCAATCAATTAGACTAACTATTTGGATAAAAATTTAAAATTAAACAAGTTAATATAGAGAGAGATTAGACATCGAAACATTCAAAATAGAGTGTATCTTCAAATATTTAATGTCCACATTGTATGCCTGGTCTTTAAAGCAGAGTGAAAAGTCAATAAATGTTTTTCAACTAATCTCAGTATTATCTCTTGATTGATTATTAAATCATACTTTTCTTTTCGTTATTAATTATTAAAGCATTCTTTAGTCATACAAAATTGTGCAATTCAAGACAAAGTATGAAGTTACATATTTGGAAATTGAAATTTGGCATTGAACCAATCTGTATATTAAAATAATACTCAAAGTATTTTCTTTTTTCTTATGAAGTTTTTAATTTGGATGTGGATAATTCATACTTAATTTTTCGACAAGTCGAGGTTAGAAAATTAATTATGGATGGATTGAAAAATATCTTATATAAAAAATTAGATTTTGATAGATGAAATAATTTTTTTTTATAAATTAATATGATTTTTTCTATAAGGTATTCAGACCTACCTAAGTCCTATATACTTTCGTGCCTAATTTTTACTAATAATGTAAAAGAAAAAATTACTAAATAGAGCATGGACATTCACAATATTCTCTATTACTCATCATATGATAAATATTCTCTATTACTCATCATATAATAAAATTTATCTTAATATGAATAAAAAAATATACATTCCCATACATTTTACTCAATAATTTTAATTTGATATGTGAAAACTTTTGTATAATATTCTTATCACTAGAGTAAAAAAAAATTACTAAAAATCAAATTAATTGCATTTTTCTCTATCGTTTAATTTGAATATAGTCCCAAGTAGCTAGCATATGGATTAGGTTAACATTGATCATGTAAAGTTCAGAGATTCTCAATTGGAAATGTAGCAAAATCCATGGAAACCCAGTAGAAATAGTTAATTCTTCATGATTAATAAGATTTTAGCTCATTTTATAACCATGGCAAATGAGAACATTAGTCAACTACATTAATTAGATTACTAACTAAACTGGTTAGTTGGTTGGTTATTTCATTTGATGGGATGTGATACTTTTTAATCATTTAAAATTTGTTTACTCTTGTAGTGAGTTGTTGAGTTTAATCTCTTCATTTATTTAATGCTTAACATAATATGAATTGTGTTGTGAGTCACTAGAGAAATTTATGAAAAGTTATTTTATAAATTTAATTGAAGTTTAATTTTTTAAAATTTTATATTTTCAATAATTATAATATATGAAAATAAAAATAACTAATTATTTCCCACTCAACCCAAAATCAAATTTAAGCTTCATCAATTCTCATAAATTATGAATAAAATTTAATATATGTATAGGTTACGAGATATATATTAGAAGTCTAGAATCATGTAATTTAAATGGTATATTAAAATATAATCTAATAGTAAATATATATAGTCTGAAAAATAAATTAAGTTGAATTCCTCTTCCATACTTGAAATGGGAAAAAAAAAAAAAACATGTAATTTAAATGTTTCACTATTTCAATAAATTATGATTTTATTATAAACTCTGTCTGTTACAGTTAGTTATACAAAAATAACTGGTAATTTCATATGCAAAGATCTAAATTTATGTACCTATTAATTAGGGCCATTTATGATTCGGATAAAGCTGAAGATATGAAATTTTTTAAATTAAATTGAATTTTTGAAAATTTTATTTTTAAATTCTTGATCCCAAACCAAAAGGAGAAAATATCCGTACTAAATTATTTCGAAAATTTGATACGTTACAGTTCGGAGGTTCGATTTTAATTCAAATATATTTTAATTCGATTCAAATATTTGAATATTTCAATTCGATTCTAGTATACAGAGATTTGAATATAATTTTATAATATATATAAATAATATTATAAATTTATAATTATATAAATATAAATATATGTATAAGTAATAATATATATATCATATATTATAAATTTATAATTATATAAATATAAAAATATGTATATATTATAAATTTATAATTATATAAATATATAAAAATTATTTAATCCGTTCATGAATTCAGGACAATTCAAATATAATTTGATTATGTTAAATTTTTAGTACAGAGATCAAATCATCTCCAATTTCATTCTGTCATATTAATTTAATTATTTTTTTTGAATCTCAAAAATTTTCTTTTTCCGTTATTATTTCGATTAAAGAATTCGGATGAATTCAAAATCCTCTTTTCCCGTTTCAGCCCTACTATCAATTAGCAAGTCCCACTAGTCATATGAGACATTTTTCAAATCAAAATTTTATCATTTCACTGTCTACTTAGATTATGGTTCAAGGCAAAGAATAAAAACTCAGAAGAAAAACTGTAATTAACTAATTATCATAGTAATCTTAATTTGATAATAAACTAAATGAATGATTTACAAATTAATTAATATTTAAATAAATAAATATTTTTATTTTTTAGAATAATAGTATGATATTAATGAAATAAATATATTTTAAAATTATATATTAAAATCATTATATATTTTTATCTTGAAATTATTTCATAAAATAAAGAATTTTCTTGTTATTAGAATTTAAATATATCAAGTCATTGACTTTGTCTTTCACTCATGAATGTTGACAAAGCAGAATGAAGATCTTTCACGTTAATTAAAAGTTAAAACATTACAATAATATTGGATTACTTTCAAAATTTCATTGTAGAATTTAATAACTATTGACTCATTGATGTGAATGTTAACGTCCTCACTCCTAATATAATATTTCTTGAATTTAACGGTTCAAAAATGCAATTTTATCTAGGATTTTATTTATTTGTGATAATTTAATTTGATTTATAAAATCATATATAAGAAAAAAGACTTTGTTATATCAATTATATACATCATTTTCAATATAAAAATTTTATGTGTGAGTGAATATTGATATATTTATTAGTAACTTAATGAATATATAAATCACAAATTTATATATTAATATGAACCAAAGTCTGTTTTAATAATAAAAAATTTTCAACATATTTTATTAATCAAATAATGAATATACTCACAACAAATTTATATATATTTTGAACCAAAGCCTGTCTTTCATAATAATAAAAAAGAATTCATCACCTACCAGATAATGTGAATTATTGGGATGAATAAGCCAAATGGTTTTGTTAAAAAAAAAAACAAAATAGAAATGTTCCTTCACCCCAAATAATAAATAAATTTAGGGAATAGGAATGGAGCCATGTGATGGCTAGATGAATTTCAGTTACTTTTAAAAAAAAATTATTAATTTATAAAAAAATTTCATTTAAAATATTCAAATTCAATATTACACATAGAAAAATTTTCTAAATTTATTTATAATTAATTTTCTGACTTCATCCGAATTACGAGAATTATTTAAAAATAATGAATGATACTTTCAGCAGCCTAAAAAGTAATTATAGTTGAGAGGGTTGCTGTGTTGTTTCATTTTATATATTTAAAAAATTTTATAAAATTTTTAAAAAATTATATTTTGATAGTTTTTGATATAATGAATCTAATGATGTATTTTTTTATACTAAACAAAAATCATTTGAACAGAAAAAAATATATTAAGGACACATGAAAAATTACTGTGTAAAAATACACAGCAATCACCCTCAACCCTAACAACACATTCTTTTCTATAAGCTAAACATTAATAATTTTATAAATTACTTTCTTCGTCTCTCTTAATTAAGTTTCAAAAACATGATTATCCCTATTCAATAAATAATCCAAAAAATAACAGCCTTTGTTTTTTTCTTTTTAATCTGTTGGAAGGCTTAATAAATCTTATGTAATAATATTTAATAAACGAAAATTTTACATTCAAAAAATTAAAAGATAAATCAGATAACACTTAATTCGTAAAAAAAAAAAAAATCCTCTAATTAGATATATTTTAACAATTAAAATATTTTTAGAGTAAGAAGTATCATATAGTAATTTTAAGTATTCTAATTAAAAACTTTAAATTTGTTTTTTAGAGTTTTAGAACCTTTTTTTTTTCTTTTTTTAAGAAAACTTAAAAGAACTTTTTCTTTTTTTTTTTAAACAATTTTTTATTCTTCTTGTTTGCAGTTTTTCTTTGCCCATGATAGAAGGAAACCAATTTTCTCTCTCTCTCTCTCTCTCTCTTCCTCACAGCTCCAATTTCTCACCAAAAGTAACTGCAAAATTCTCAAAAAATAAAAATAAAAATAAATAAATTAATTAATATTTTATAGCCTTCCCCCTTTACCATATACCTAGTGTTAATTTCATTTCTTCTTTTTGTTGCTTAGTTTTAGAATCTCTATTATTTATCTTTTCCTGTGTTTCTTTCTTTACTTTGATTATTAGGAGACAATTCCTCTGCAAGTCTCTGCTTCATCTCAGAAGAAAGAATATTCTTTTTCTTTCTCTGATTCTTGAATTTTCTCAAAGAATCATTCACATTCTCATACCTGCGCAAAAAACCTGCAATTTTTTTTTTGTCTTCTTTATATTCTTTAAAATCCTCTAAATTTTCCATTTTCTTTCTTTTGACTTTCTAGTCAGCAAAAACTTTGTATACTACTGTTCTTTAGCCTATCATCTTTGAATCTTTTTCATATACTCTGTTTCTTGACCTAATATTATTAATTAACTCTTCTGAAAAATTCTGTCTAAATTCCTTTACTAATACTACCACTATGTGCTCAGAAACAAGCCCTCGAATATCATTTTCCAATGATCTTGTTCAAGAAAATGAAATACAAATCGAACAAGATCCTGGAAGAGATGACACAAGACTCTTGGAATCGACTTCTGATTTTGAATTCAGCATTTGCAGTAATTTATTAGATCATGAATCTTCTTTAGCAGATGAAATTTTTGCAGATGGTATGATCTTACCAATCCAAATTCATAGTCATAGACATGAATTTTCAAGAAAAGTTTCTCTCCCTCCTCTCCCTTGTTCTTCTACAACGTCAGAGGATTCAAGAAATTCAAGAAAGTGTGCTTTTATTGCTACTACTACTACAGAGAATTCAATAAATTCAATAAAAAAAGAAATTATGGTTTTGAATTCAGAATTTGAAGAAAAGACTCAATCCAAGTCTTTCTGGGGATTCAAGAGAAGTAGTAGTTTGAATGATTTAAAGAAGAATTTAATTTTCTCATTGCCACTTTTGTCTAGAAGCAATTCAGCTGGATCATCAATCCCAAATCCAAAGAGACCATCATCATCACAAAAGAAGTTATTATCAGGATCCCGTGCTTCTTCTTCAACTTATGTTTATACATTTCCAAATAATAAGCCTCCATTGAAGAAAAAGAACTATGGCGGGTCTCAATCTCATTGCAATGGTGTTAAAATTTGTCCTGTTTTGAATGTTCCTCCTCCTTACATTACTAAAGGAGCAGCAAATCTCTTCGGATTAGGATATTTTCTTAAAAATGGCAGAGAAAAGAATAGAAAGTGATGGGTTATTATTAATTACTCAAATGAAATGAAGTGGTTCTAATTTGTATTTTTATATATACATATGATGTGGATTCTTGTTGTTTAGCTAATGTAATTAATCTCTCATAAGCTAGTAATTAAGGGAGCTCACTATGTAATTGTAAAGAGCAAACTAATATGATTATTATATTTAATTTGATGATTATTTGAAGAAGCGATGGACAATTGGATAGGGATTGGAAGTTCTTGGAATTAATGTTGATGCACATCGAAATGTCACAAGTACAGGAGACATAGCAACAGGTATCCTTCTTTCATGGTTTGTCAGTCTGTTTTATCTTTTCAATTTCTTTTAATCCAAGGGGTATCTTTTCTCCATTCATCAAGGGCAACTAATTTCTTTTGGGTCTTTGTTTTTATTCATTAATCTTCTTGTGGTTTTAAAATTATCTTTAAACTCCCTCAATGAGAAAATTTATACAGAAAATCTGAGTCTCCTTTCAAAATTTTCTTAAGAGATTGAAAATCTTATTTTGTGTGTTTCACAATATCTTATTACAAACTTTAAGTTGAACAATTTTCTTTGTTTTTTTTTTTTAATTTCAACACTTTTTGATTCTATAATTAATTATTTCAAGTATGAGAGTATGCTCTTAAATATATGAATTATTTTAAAAATATTCTAATGAAAATTAATAAAATAATCAATTACTAATTTTTTAATATAAATCATGTATTTATCTACACTTTGAATTATGATGGAAAATGTTAGAAATATCAAGAGAATAGAAATTTCAAATGTGAGATTTTAATTGATTGATTCAAGGAATAGAAAATAAAATCAATGGATTATTAAAATTTTCTTATTCACTAAAAGTTTTCCATTTTAAAATTTCTTAAATTTCATGATGAATTTTTGTAAAATCTTTTATTTTATAGATGAGGAATGCTCAAAAATATATATTATTATTTTATTACAAAATGCAATCTAACCCTATAGATTTAGTCTACATAACAAACAAGTGAGAATCTATTGAAGGTTTTCAATTTTATATCTTTTAATAAATTTCCTAAGAAATGGCCCATATTATATTGAGTTTTATTTGTTGTATTATTAGATTGAGAGGTTGTTAACAGTATAAATGAGAGAGATGTATCTTTGCTCAGGACAACCTTCTGTTTCTTATTTATTAGATTAAGACATAGTCCATGTTTGAAATCAAATCTAAGTATTAAAAATCCAATTATGGAAAAAATATTTTATATTAATTTAATATAAATTTATTAAGTGATTAATATAAAAATGAAATTTTCAATTTTAATAAGTTGATTTTTAAAATTGATTATCTTAAATTTTTATTAAAATCTCATTATAATATTAAAATTTAATCGATCGTTACATTGCTTCTCAATTTTTATTTTCTTTATTTAGTATAAATTTATTCTCGAATTTTAAATTTATTATTTATTTGATATAGATTATTTTCAAATGGAGTTGAATTCTCTTTCGCATAAAAAATTATTTTTGTCCCAATCTATTAAAATTAATTTTTCAAAATCTAATAATGTCTTTCTTAATTTCCTAATTTTTTGTTTGTCCCATCTAATCTTAAGCTTAAATGGGCCATTTCTTAGACCAAATCCCTCTGTCATCAACAAGATTCCTGTATAAGAAGACTTTTTTCTTTAATATTTAATTTTAACTACCATTATACTCAAGAACTTTTAAATTTAAAAGGGACTCTTATATTACTTACCACTAAACAAAAAATTCATTGATTAGGAAGTCTCAGAAATGCTGCTGGTAAGTTATAAAGCTAAAAATTTTTGTCTAGAGAGTCTAAATTTTTATATCATAATTCACATTAAAAATTTATGTAATTAAAAAAATTTGATATATTGATGAGAATTTTTCACTTAAAATTAGGGTATCATATTTAATATAAGAACAATTCTTTATAAAATTGTACTAAAAATAATACAAATTTTATATTTATTTATTAAAAATAATTAATATGCATTAATATTATAATAACACATCATGCAATAGTAATTAAATTAGTAAAAAAGCCTGAAAGGTGAAATAGGTAGACATAGTTGTAGCATGATAGAAATATGGATGGAGATTGTACATGAAGTGGGGACTAGCAATAATGGAAGGCTGCTTGGTGCTTCCTCAAGGCTTCAAGAAATTAGGGAATATCATGAAATGGTGAGGATAAGAAATACCATATTATTTCAATCATTTTATAAAAATCAAATTATTTGAGAATTTATATGATATAGAATTGCATCGTATAAACTAATTTTATCATGTGATTTTTTTGGTTATTGTATTTTCTGATATAGAAAAATTAACTCTCAATATTCTTATTGCTGAATAAAATTACTAATAAAGATTCATTACAACTTTGTTTCTTTTGTTATCAACAATTTAAATGTGTTTTTCCTTCTTCTTTTTTCCACTCACATATGCCTTCTTTATTATCAAATATATGAAAAATTCTTACTTAAATTAAGTGTAAAAACTTATTTTATATATATTTAACTAATAAATTATGAAATATTTTAATTAATATGACTATTTTATTTTTTTTTTATTTAATAAAAAGATACTAATATTTTTTTTTACTCAATATTTTTGTAATTCATTAAATTTTTTACTCAATATATTTTTAACTCGTTGAATTAATACATGCATTCAATATACATAATCATTTCTCCAAATATGTTATCACAAGCCAAAGGACAATCCTTAATTTGGCCCAACTCAACTTTTCCTTGTCACAACCCTAAACCATTTTTTTTATAGGGGAAAGCCTACTCATGTAATTAGTTTAGAGTCTAAAATATTAATTAATAATATTTTACAATTTAGATCTTTTAATTATGACTTTTTTGTTTTTTTATCTAATAAAAAAATATCAATATTATTTTTTACTCAATATATTTTAATTCGCTCGTTGAATATATGCACTTACAATAATTTCTTCAAATATGTTGTCACAAGCCGAAGGGCAATTCTTAATTTGGCTCAACTCAACTTGCCCTTGTCACAACCCTTAACCTTTTTTTTTTTAGGGGAAAGCCTACTCATATAATTACTTGAGAGTCTAAAATATTACTTAATAATATTTTACAATTTAGATCCTCTAATTATGGTTATTTTTATCTTCTTTCTATTATGATTATTCTTATTATTAACTATAACTCCTTATTAAGGGATTAGAGACACCATTACAGTGGCCTAGTTCTTGAGAGGTATAAATTACTAAACGTAAGAAAAATTAATAGAGGCCAATCACAAGTTAGTCCAGCAATAATAGGCTAATCTTCCCCAATGCTCTAAATACACTGTTAACATATAATATATCAAACTTAATTTACACCAGCATAAATATAGCACTTCAGTAGACTAGTATAAGTATTTCTGCAGCTATATTCAGGACTAACCAACCTCAGTCTTGGTAGATGGTAACGTTACAAACACTGAACAGAATCAAACAAAGCATACTACTGGCTAAAATTTTGAGGATACCAAAGTCCAGTACTCTTAAGAGGGCCCATCTACTCTACGACAAGACTTGCCATTAACATTTTTTACCAAATTTTGATTTTATGTACCCATCTGCAATTCAAAATAAATGATGCTAAATTTGCATGTATATACAGGTAAAAAGCACAGTGCCAAAACAGTAATCATAGCAGCAGCTGGAGTAATAGTGTTCCCGAATAGGAAAATAGAGCAGTATACCAATTTTAGAAGAAAATATACTTTCATTTTAATTGGTATGTCAATTTTTAGAGTTTATCTATTGTCTTGTATGGTAAGGTTGTTTCATATCGACCTGAAGTTTACACATTCTAGTCACGTTCAAATAGCGGAAACAGCCTCTTTCAAAAAATACAAGGGCAATGCTGTATCTGACAGACAACCCTCTTTCACTTGCAAATCAGGAAGTCTTGTGCACTGAGGAAATTCTTTTTAACTTTCTTGTATTCATGGCAATAATGAGATTTTCTGCTCAAACAAGAGGTTTCAACTTTCAACTCAGTACAAAGACTATAAACTAATAGCAGAGGGTTGCATGGGAGGATCTCACATCGACATCGATCCAAGAAAGTAAATCATGACAGAAATAAGAGAAATAGTGGTGTTCAGAAAATGAAGCAAAGGTCAAACCAGCGGCAAGTTCTGAAAGAGAATAAGATGAATGGTATACGGGTTTCAATATCTGTTGAAGAAGTTGATCTCAGAATAGGTATTATCACTCTGATATCAGAAATGAGCAATATCTCCCATCCCACCATTTGAGCATATACTGTTGATTGGAGGCCACTCTCCAAGGTGAATTGATACTAAAATCTGTTTTAGTTGACTTCTATATATAGAAGAATTAATGTCATCAATAAGCTTAAACTTACTAGAAGTACAACTGAATTCCTGGTATCCAATTCATATTTGTGTAATAATTATGAAATCAGTGGCAAATGTTCCATAAGACTACGCAATCTTTTGCTTCATATCTCCTTTGGTTGCAGCCTTCCCATAATATTTGCGTATTTTGAGCCAATACAATCATTGATAAGAACTGTAATTTGATAAAATCCTTTGCCAATACTGTTGGAAATCCTGCTTTGATGCTGTTAAGCAACACGGCACAGCACGGCATGACACATCAATCTTGAAAAAAATAAACAAAATGGGAGATACAATATGATACAACAAAGAGACAGATCAATCTTAAAAAATATAGGGCATGAAACGCTAGAAAAACATTGCATATATATATAAACCAAACAACAACATAATTAATAGCTTAATTTTTTTAAAATAAAGGTTATATTAGTTTCATTGATTGAATATATTAGAAAAATAAAACTAGAACTTTTATTTTGTTTTGTTTTTCACTTTCTTTTTTTTATCAAGTATATATGTTTTTAAAATTGTAGTTACACTCGGTCTTAAAACTTTTTAAATTGTATTCTAAAGTCTTCCCAAAATTTCTCCAAAGTTTCCTTAGAGTACCAAATAAAAAAAAATTACTAGGAAACTTGTTTTGAAGTTTCCGGAAGGATTTGGTATCCGAGACATTTTGGCGTTTGAGTGTTTCCGACACAGGAATGTTGGCCTTATAGAAGTTTTCGTGCTTGCTAGCTAAGAACTAGGTTTAGAAATGTTTTCAACCTTAAAAAAGGCATGGATAAACTTGGCAACCAGATATAGAACTCAATAAGCTGACTGCTACTGCCTCATGATGTGCTACATGCTTACCAAACTTCTGCACGAGTTCCATGTTGCTGATGAAGCACAAGTGTTGGCCACATATTCCTCAATCAACTTCCACTACCGATGACCAAATATCGCATGTCAGTAGGAAATTGCTCTTGAACATTAGCAGTGAGTTTCCCTCACTCTATTCCCAGCATCACAAAATAAAGAATTGAAAATTTAACATGGGATAAATAGATAGAACTGAAGCTTGCAAAAACAATTTCATCTTTTCTTATGCATGACAATAAGCCAAATAACTTTTAAATCCAACATAATCTTTTAACTCAGTTACTATAACATGTTAATGATCCCCGAAACCCGTGCATTCAATACAAGAGTTGCCAAAACAAATCTTGATGCATTCCGAATTCAATTAATTCAACTGCTGAAATACCTTTTTGTTTATTGAAATGCAGAAGAAGTAGCTTCATATGCTTATCAACTCAAATATTAAGGAAGAGAGACTTGAAAACCATGAATTGTAATTTGGAAAATTGCTTTTGAACACAAAATTATCAAGAAAAAGGAACAACTCCATCATGTTTATGACATTTGGCATACGAACATAAGTGCAGTGACAGATATTAACTGCAGATAATCAACAGTGTATATGAGTTTGAGCCAGCTTAAAAATTGTAAATTTATGCAGTAGTTTTCACTATAGTAGGTGAGATATTATATAGTCACAGATTGTCATATTGTGTTTTCTTTTGCTAGCACCATCATAGTGTAAAAAGCAAAATGCATTGGCAAAATCAAGAAATGTCATCTTTATATCGGAGTGTAGTTCATCCAACTAAGGTTCCAGGTGGAATTGAGTTTGCAACTATTTTTCAAAATCGCCTTTTGATTCTTTCCAACTTTTTTGTTAAAATTTTGTAACTGCTATTTTAGAACTAGTGGTTTGTGAAAAGCTAAAATATCTAGCTTTTCTCAAACCACGGTGTACAGAGCCTTAAATGTTACAAACACATTTTGGCAAAAACAGTCCAACTACAATGCCAAACAAGCACTAACTGCATGAACTACATCTACGAAATTTTTCTATACAAAAAATCAAAGAGTAAGAGTGTTTTCCATGTCGAAATGGACAGTGCATACTATCTCAAAACAAAACAATGGAATTAGGCAAAATGCTATTAGAATCTCAACCAAGAAAAAATTAGCAAAAGCAACTGGAATTTCAAACTTTATTTAATTGAAATTTGCAATTTACAAAGATGGTGCAGATTTACCATTAATTGAGGTCAAATGCACCAATGTTAGCAAGCAGAATACATAAGAAATTCCCCAGAAAACAACTACATTTTCATTTCTGCTCCTGCAAAAAAAAAAAACTCAATTCCACATCTAAGAATCCAAACAACACAAATAATCAATGAAAAAACCATAAAATGGGATAGAAATTATCACCTCTCATGACTCGGGTACTTCAGGGACCTTATATGAATCTGGTGTAACTTCTGATAGCCATAATCCTGGGAAAATTGACTGCAGAAAACCAAAAACAAAATATGAACACCAGGCATTCTTATTGCATATTACAAAACATATATAAATTAAAAACTAGGAAAATGAAAGCAGAAGTAGAAATACAAAAGAAGGTCACAACATTTAGTTACTAAGAGAAATAGATGATAAGAAAAAAAAAAAGGAAAGAATTTTAAATATTTTATGCAATTTTAATTCTACCTAGAAAGCTCCAAAAAACTGAATTAAAGTAATCAGTCCCCAAATAGCAAAACATTCGATAACCAAAATCTAAAACTTCTTTACTTTTCCCACATTTTCCTAGGAAATAGAACAAAAACTAAATTTAATAAAGAAAAAAAAAATGAAATCAAATGCTTACGTCTAAATACTTCTGCACAATTCGAGGCCTCTTCTTTGGCCTCCTGGGTGGCCTAATCCTAGCCATCTCCATGAAATCCTGCTCAATCTCAAACTTTGAAAGGGGAACAGAAAACTTGATGTTGTCCTTAACAGGCTCCACACTCTGCCTCTTAACCAAGGAAGTATTATCATTTCTTCTAGGCGAATCAATCTCCAAGAATCTCCTTGGAGAATCGATAATTTTTTTGTCTTCAATCCGCAGTGGTGCCTTGCAGGCAGCCCTTCTGGTCCTCAAATTCCAAGGCCTAGCAGAATCGTCAATGGGTGGTCTCTCTTCTTCAAGAAGAGGAGAGACCTTCAATCTCTTAGCAGCAGCAGCAGCTCCATTGAATCTAAGATCAGGGGAAATGGAATTTTGTTGAACTAAGTTTGATTTTTTATTATTAGAGGAATCAAGATTGGTGGGTTTGGATTGAAATCGAAATCCATTAGGAATTGAAGAATAAGATCTATTATAAGGATGATTATCAGTGACTTTGACACACCTAAGAGTTCTTTGATTACCCCATTTCAAACAGGGCAATGAGAAGTTGTGTAGTGGCTTTGATCTTTCTTGTTGAGGTGGCGTCATTGCCATTGTTTCTTTCTGTCTATTTCTTGATCATGTGAAGAAAAAGAAGGTGCGTTATGATGTGGGTTTGGTTTAATTTTTGTTGATTGATTTGTTTTGAAGGTTAGATTTGAGGAATTTGTGAATGATTTTCTGAGAAAGAAACAGAGAGAGAGAAAAAAGAAAAGTTTGGCTTTTGGGTGTAATTGTACTGTGATAAATTGATGATCGACTCGCCGGGAAATTTATATCTTTATATTTATATATTTTCTCTGAGAAGAGAGAGAGAGAGAGCGGTTTTAACGTTCGGGTAGACTTTAGGAATGTTGGTGTTTTCAAGTCAATTGTTGCTATTTCCAGATCCAATGAGAATTATAATTACAATGTTAAGGTAATTTATAATTTCCGCCAAAAGTAATATTGTAATTGCTATATATAAACTACTTTGGCCAAACCAAATCATCAAAATTTAAATAGTCACACCAAATGTATTTCTTTGCTTATCCCAAATTACATTTTATGTATTTGACAATAATTTTAATTTATTCGCATGCCGTTTTATATATTTAATATCGAAATTAAGTGTCCTCTCAAAACTAATTCAAGAACATACACACAGGCCGATACATAAACTAAAGAAAGAGGACATAATTATGTTATTTAAAAATAATTCTGTGAAAATTTATTATTTTTTTCTTTATTCGTTAAATATTTATCTAAATATTACAATCTATTAATAACATCTCAACCCACCCAATAAAATTTATAAATTAATTACAGTATTTAGTAAATTAGATATAGTTCTATTTAATTATTTAGCTAAACTACAAACTAATTATAGGCAAATTTATAAGTGTATAATAAATTAGAATTAAGGCTTTAATCTTATGCAGATAAAAAATTATTACTTTGATTATAAGTTTGTTATTATTTTAATGAAATTTAACAATTAAATTATTTGATCAATATCAATCTTATAGTTTAATCAAATCATGAATTCAAGTTATAATAATTATTTAATACAAAATTATTTCCGCTAAAAAAATAATTGAAATATAATTTTGATTGGGATGAAAAAATTAAATACAAATGAATGATATTTTAGTTTTTTATAAGATTTTAATAGTAAAATAGATATAATGACTAATTATATTGATAGAATAAAAATATAAGAACTTATCAGTGAGTTTCTAAAAAATTAGAAACGAAAATATTAATTATTACAAATTTTAAGAAATATATAATTTGTTATTTATTATATATATGATGAAAATAAATATAATTTGACATTTATTATTTTTGATTAAAAAACTAAAAAAAAAATTCTGACTCGCTCGAATCGAAAAAATTGGCCCAATTTGCCAGTTAATCTGCTGGTTCACCGATTTTTTACGATTTTAAGGGATAATTTTTTAAAATTGACCGGACCAATCCTTAGTTCGATTCCCGATTTTTTAATTTGACTATATGATTCGATCCTATTTTAACAATAATGTTTCTAATGACTATTTTCATAGTACTAATTAAAAATTAATTAATTTAAATAATTTGAACTCATGTGTAATTTATTAATTGATATTTGATTAATTGACCGACTAATTTTTTAACCATAATTTTCATATGCAAGTTTATATTTTATTTATTAGTTATGGGGAATATATAAATGAATAATTATTTTGATTTAATAGAATAGTAAAATTAACTAATTTATTAATTATTAAAATAAAACAATAAAAATTATAATATTTTATAATATTTTCAAGAGTAATATTAAAATAATATAAACTAATAATTATTATTATTACAAATTCAAATATTCCCTTTTAATAATTTTTAAATATTAAAAAAAATTCAAATCATTTAAAAAAAATGATAAGCATTAATAATTGAAATGTCCAAAAACATAATGACATAAAAAATTATCAATCTGCATAACATAATATAATTTAACAATAAATACATATTTTATTAAATAAAATTCGAGATCGATTTTCTTAATGATAAAAAAAATTATTAAATTAATAAAGAAAATTTTTTAAACTCTTGGTTCAACTTTTATTTATATTTAATTGTTATTTTTCACTTCAAAAACTCCACAAGTTACTAGTTTTTATTTTTTTTTTTAGATTTGAAATATTTAGAATTTGTTATTCAATAGATTCCTCAACGAAAAATTTTGATTGTAATAAAACTAACATCATTTGAAAAAGAAAAAGAAAAAAGCAGAAATGATTATATGCAATAGGAATCACACTCCCACACACTTGCAATCAGGTTCATTCAATAATGTTGAATCCATGATCTCATCATGATCTCACTATCTCACTTCAATTAGGTTGGTTCAATTTTGACAGTGTTCACAGTACAATACCAAAGGTCAGTAGATAGAGAAAGGGAAGGAGGGGATAGGAAAACAGAACATTGGCTGCATGACACAGACAAATTTTTTCTATGCATTGCTTCTACTTTTGACTAAAAATTAAAGTACCTGTTCTCTTAATCTTGCTTGTCTATGCTAAGCAAGAAAATCAAAGAAGAAAAATCAATCTTCTATGGCAATGACACATTCGACCTCAAGTAAAAGGGGATAACAAGAAGTCGTCACTCCAGGGGGGGAAATTGATCGAATTGACATGTATATACAGACTAATACTACATTTATCAAAATGAACATCTCATTGATGTGAAGCAGATCTCACTTTTTGATCACCCGTGTGTTGTAAGAACCACAAAATCCGCACTCACGATACAACCAGTGGAAGCATGCAAAGTTTTCTATCATGCGCACAAGTTTTCTACAACGATCCTTGACTAGTGGAACTCAGCAATTCTTTGACATGTCTCTCAGCTTGCTTTCTAACAAAAGAATAAAGGAATCGTTCAATTACTTCAGCTCCAAAGGAAATTACAAGAGCCTTTCTAGCCGTCTCTAAATCAATACCACGTGCCTGAAAGTAGAAGAGTTGACTTTCTTCTAGATCGCTTATTGCAGCTCCGTGGGAGCACTTTACATCATCAGCTATGATTTGCAGATTGGGTTTGACATTTACAGTTGCACGTGGTTCCAGAAGGAGGCTCCTCGTTAATTGTCCAGCATCAGTCTGTTGTGCATATCTGCAGTACAGAAGAACAGGGCTGAGAAAGGTACAACAAATTTAGGATAGACCATTAACATCCTCTAAACCATGATGTAACTATCAGAAAGCAAAATTTATTAAGAGTTAGCATAGGCGGCTGTCGCTATTCCAATTCCTTGTCATTGCAGGACATAAAAATATGTACTCTTGTAGATTGGTCGTGTGAGTTTCTGGTCCTCTTCCTTTCTCCATGAGATTAATTTTCCAAAAGAACAGCATCAATTGTATAGATGCCAATACCATCTCCTCTTTATATCTAAAATGGTTAGGAGTTAGGAGCTAGACAAGCCAGTAGCATGTGTCCGTGAAAGAAATGCCACCAAATACTGAGTTTGTGTATTGATATTGCATTGGGGTTATGTCTGATCACCATAAAGCAGACTTAAGTTTCAGGTCCCAATGTTTGATCAAAATAAAAATGGCCACATTACATGCTTCTATAATGTTTATGCACTTTAGCATTCAGGAATCTAAGATCATTGATGTAATGGAATGATATGGATCAGCACATAAGTGAATGTGGCAATACTAACAAGAGCAATGGAGGACATGAATAATCAGAGATAACAGCATTACCTGTTGACCTTTACATTCCCATCAAAGACAGCCTGGCCTTGTGAATGAGCAACAATGCACTTGTGAAGTTGTCGAGAATAAGCCCTTGGATGATCCAAGACAAGCCTGCTATGTAGATCTTGTGTTTGACCATCGACAGACAAATGAAATGTCGATAATTCTGTTGCTGTATCTGGGCCCAATTGTTGAACATGGAGATTGTGCCCACTCAATTTTCCACCGGTGCTTACCTCAACAAGCTCATAGGTGCTACCTGATTTCTGCAAACAATCAACTTTAAGTAATATGTTCATTGTACTTCTATTCCAATCCCAATGCTTTCTCCCCCCACCCAACCCCAACCAAAAAAAAAAAAAAAAAAAACAAAACCATATAGAAAAAGTTATGAGTTGTTCTTTTTCTTCTACCTGTAGACAATATCTTTGTCTTAGGTAAGCACGACGCAAAGAGAATATGCTTTTGCATTTGCCCATAGGTAAACAGACATGTAACTATTAGTACAATTACAAAATAGTCCGTTTAAGATCACAAGGCTTAGCAAAGTAGTTGGGAGTTATTTACACTTACAATAACAAGAGTTTGTTGACACTTCACAAGGGGCAAATATATGCAACTAAGATAACAAGACTAAGAGGGAATTGTTAACACTAATACAAATGCAACCATGTGGGTGTTTGGAATTAATTATGCCAAACCCATTATTTTTCAAAATCACCTTTTGCCAAAATCCATTTTCCACAACTCTTAAAAAAAACCACGATTATTACAGTGTTTTTACTTAAAATCACGTTTGCAAATAAATGTCGAACACCCAATCACTTAAAAAACCCAATCCGCTACAATATTTTCAGCTTAATTTAATGGGTTTTAGATCCTCGATTGAGGATCCAAACACCCAGCATGAACTTCTAGTGCAATATAACTCGCTGCCACTTTACAGATATGGTGAACAAATGGGAGCTATGGGTGAAGAAACAAGGCAAAAGCATTTCTTACTGGTTTGTCTTTTCAAGCACCAGACTTCATAAAGTATTAGAAACATCCTATCATAGAAAAGAGATTTGTGCATATTTTGCTCAGCATCAATCATATCAGCATCTGGTTTATGATGACTTCTCATTTGAATAAGAAAAGATCTTTTTGATTGGACAGGTAAGGAAGGAGAGAAGAGTTTATCAGAGGAGAAGCAGTCTCCACAGAATCTGCTTCTTATGTAAAGGCAAAATTTTCTCCAGATTACCTGCTCTAGGAACTATGAAGCCAAAATCAATGATGCAACACTTCTATGACATTCCCATGCCTCCCCCACTATGATATTCATATTCCTACCCGCTATGAAATTCTCGTATCCCCTACCTACTGTAACAATATCTCCACAAGTTCCTTTCCTAAATTCCCTCACTAACACTTCCATGTTCCCCACCAGGGCAAGGGAAACTTCTCTCTTAAGACATTTACCCTGCTAAACAATGATACTGTGATAGCATATCACTAAAAGTATTGGTAAAAGAAGAATGGGAAATCATATCTGAATCAAAGAGAAACAACGTCCATATAACCAAAGCTAACTTTTGCAACATGGGATGTTCTACTCCAGAATCCAGTAATATTCAGACATAAATCCTGTTTTAATTCTCAAATAACACCACCATTAGTCATCTTTGATTTTGTATTGGACTTAGCTAAAATGCAAAAAATATGGCCAACAAAAACATTGAGAGTTGAGACCATGTACCAGCATCGCATCTCACATCCTTCAAGAAATAGTTTAAACAGAGAGAATTCTAACAAAAATTATGTACAACATCAAACAATTTCTTATGAGATTCATCTGGGTATTGACATCAAATTATTAATCTAATTTTCTTTTAAACAGCAGCATATGCAAGTGCAAGAAAATCCCGAAATACAAGTACTTCATATTACAAACCAAACCGTTAACATATGCATTGTTCTCAATTTTACCAGCTCAATATTGAACACAAAAAATATGGTCTCTACTAACTAAATTTATCAAATTGAGAGAAGGAAAAAAAAAACAAAGCTAAACCATAAATGGAGAGGTAAAGAACTCACCTGACGAACGGAAGTCCACTTGATATGGGCTGAATTTAAGGACTGACTTTGTAAGTAGGAATGCTTAACCTTTGCTCCTTCTTCAATGATTATTTCCAAAACTGAATTTGCCCAATAACATTTATAACCGCTCCCTACATTCACAAACTCCTCAATTATTCCAACCTCTCCTCCTTCCTCCATCACGACAAATACTCTTGGATTTGAAACAGGCAACTTGTTAGACCCCTTGTCTCCTCCCTCAAACGAAACATAACTCAAATGTATTGGATTCTATACTCTAACCCCTGCAAGAACATAAACGACAGCCACATCTGGTGCCCCTAATCCATTGATCGACCAAAACAAATCACCCCATTTGAAATCATAAAAAAATTTAGATAACAATTTGGAAATTTTATCTTCAGAATCACTTAACAAGCTACCTACATAAACCCCAGGAGGCAAATTTGACGAATTGGACAGAGAATTTAAAACAAACCCATCAACAATAACAAGATTAGGCAAGTGGGTATCTTTGGAAATGTTTGGTAGCTGGTCTCCTTGTGGTGGGTTGGAGATTGGATGGATTTGAGATTGCTTGATAAACGAAGTATCTGTAAATCTGAAGGGCTCATCTTTACGAGAGGGCCAAGGGGTGGAGAGAAGGGATTCAGAGGAAGAGTCTCTAAGTTTCTGGAGAGAAGGAGAAGCAGAGAGAGATTCTTCAAGAGTTTCTGCAAGTTGGAGAACAAAAGGGTCAGAGAAACTGGCTTGAATTGTTGGCGTTGTGGAGAGTGAAAGACTAGTTTCGATTTTGGTCTGGGTTTGAGTCTGGCTCTGTGATTTTGGGGGGCGAAAACTAAGGAAGACATGGATGTTATTAGAGCTTATAGTGATTGACAGAGCAAAAATTGAGATCAGCAATGGAATTTTAACAGCAAGAGAAAGAAGAAGTGCAAAACCAGAGAAAAAAAAGGGTCAAAAAACGCCGCCTCCGATTTGGACCCCAAATTCTGGGAGCTAAAGGATTCATGTTGGACTCGGCCCATTTTAAAATTTCTTATAATTTAAATTTATTTTATGTAATATAATATTTAAATAATAACTATATTAATTCAAGGATAAAATTACATTATATGTGTTGAACTTTTTAAAATGTATTATATTGATGTCGAATAATCTATTTTTTTTGACGAATTCTAAATTTTAAGAATAATACCATATGAGTATTTTTAGTCATTGTTCGATTACTGAATAGTTGATTTCTAAGATTAAAAAAATAACAAGAAGAAAATTTTATGAATTATTGTATATAAAAAAAATATTTTAAATGGAGATATAAAGTTATAAATAAAGAGAAATCAACTTACAAATCAACATATTAATGATTGAAAAATAATTAAAAATACTTATATAAGATTATTTTTAAAAATTAAAAAATTCATCAAATTAAAAAAATTATTTGAGCATCAACATAGCAGATTTTAAAAAAATTGATACTAATGATTTAATTTTTTCCTAATTCAAATTTATTCACGATTATTCATTTTAATATTCTTTTTTTATTTTATGACAAACAGGGGTTAAAAGTTCAAAACAAACAAAAGAACTACTATTCAAAATAATTTTTACTCCTCCTTATACCTAAGATATCAAGCTTTAACAAATGTAATATCCTATAATAAGAGATTCTAAGTTTTTATAAATCAAAATGACAAGACAACGTCTTATTTACCAAGAAATTAACGACAAAATCTACTTCCTCATAAAAGCAAATAGTCGAAAGATGTAAACATAAGGTTTGCCCTTTCAAACACTCTTTCAGCAAAAGGCATTCAATACTTATTCGATATTTGTGTCAAACAAAAAATTAAAAAATAATAATAATATATTTTTTATTTATTTAGCAATAAAATGATATCACGAATTAATTTTATATATCATACTAAGTGATATTACGAATTAAATTTTATACATCATACTAAATTCACCCCCTTAATCCGATTAAAGGTAACTCATTCAAGTCGAAATAAATAAATTATCCACACTAAAATTAAAAAATTTATAAATAAAAAAATCATTTTTTATATAGTTGGCTAGGAAATTGAATCAAATTAACAAAAAAAAAAAAAAAAAAAATTTATCAATAAGGCTAATCCTTGTACTAATAATAAAAATATTTGACAAAGTGTCTAACATGCTTTTAATACATACTAAATACACTTTTAAATATTTTATTTTTTTATATTAATAAAAAAAATTTAAATAAATATAATTTTAAATGTATAATAATAAAATAAAGATATGCCTTTTAAATTTAAAAGAATTATGTATGATAATTTTCAAATGAGAGAAATCATAATATCAGATACGTAGTTTACAATTTAAACAACTAGATTTAGATTTTTTGTTTCTTTTTATCTATGATTATATTCAATGAATATAAAACAATAAGAAGATAAATTCTATAGATAATAAATAGTATTTTTTTTATTAACTTTCTTCTAAATGGTGAAATAATTTTTTGATGATTGTTCTTAATTTTGATGTTAATGTCAAATAATATTTTATTAGACATGATATAATTGATAATTGTTTTTGGTGATTTTGCCCCCCTTGAAGTTAAAACTTACCTATTTAATACTTGAAGTTGGCAAAATCAACCTATTATCCATTTCTGTCAATTGAGAGCGCGTTATTTCACTTGCGCCAATGTGAAAAATAACCTTTGAATATATGACTTTTTATATATATTTAATTTTTTATTAGAAAGTTAATATATATATATATATATATATATATATATATATATATATATATATATATATATATATATATATATATATTTTTATTTATATTATATCAAAA
>CANXYC010242784.1:0-12017 GCA_948193065.1 Aleurites moluccanus | reverse complement strand
TTGTAGTTTCTCCTCTCTCCATTTCCCCAATAGATGCACTATCACCCACAGGTGCACGACCAATATCAATGAATGATTGCTCACCCAAACCATCAGAATTATCTTCCTCATCAAGTCCATCACCAATGGATTGATCACCCCTACCAACAGGAATTGTTTGATCACCACTCCTATCCCCATACTGCATCCTATCTACCTGCAACCCATCAACATTTTCAGCCTCACCTAATGTTAAAAGAGGAACAGGTTCAATAGGAATATCCACCTCTTCAGCTCCAGGAGGTTGAACCTCATACACCTTAAAATGTATTTCTCTAGTGTCTTTAAACATCTCGAACATAAAAATGTTGTCGTCGTCATTCTCTATCTTTATGTTTACACCACACACCAATTCTACAAAGTCTGTTCTAATTGGAAAGGCCTTGTATACTACATCGACTAACTCCATATAATTGAACATGTCTGGATCAACATTCCACATTGTAGCCTCCTCATCATAATATTTGAAGTGTATGGTGTAATACGGTGGTAAATCCATCTGCAAAATCATTAAAACATAAATTCTGAACAATTAGCATATGAAATTCAACCCCAATGAAACATAAAATAATATAAGATTCTAAAAATGCTAAATTATTCCTTGATATGAAACACAAACAGATATAAATGTTGGTCAAATACAATATTCAAACAAATTACCAAAACTCTAACCTAAGCCCAATTATGCATAAACTGAATATGCTATACAAGTTCTAGGATGGATTCCTTCATATAAAAGTCACCAACAGACTTCATCCTATCTAATTCCCTTTTTCAACAAAAACCCAATAAAAAAATAACCCTAACCTAACCCCAAATCTGTGTAAATCGCTACAACGTAATACCATAATAAAGAAACCCAACCAATGCAAACCTTGTTTTTCCCAAAACTTCATGCTTCACAAATTTTAAATTGTAACAAAAACTAAAGAAAAAATGAACACAATGTAATTATACAGTAGTTTATACTAACCTGATGAAAATGTGACTGTCTATTGCGTGCATTCAGAGGTGCTCTTCACCAAAACTTTAAAATTATAAACCCTAAGTTCACTTGATCTTCAGAATACCAGAATGATTAGAAGACGATAGTGACAGGGAGAGGGAGTTTTTTCGGATTTCAAATGAAGAAAAAAGAACAACTGACTATTTTCAGTTTTACTTTTTTAATTATCATTTACACATATGCATGCCCATTTTGGTCATTTCACGTATTTTTAACGAAAAAAGTTAAAAAATTAGACGGAAGGATGTTAATATTAGACGGTGTCAAAACAGAAGGACGTAATAATGTATTTCTCAAAATTCAAGGGTCACAACGTTGTTCGGTCCAAAACTCAGTGACTAAATTGTAATTTGCCCATAAATTATTTGTGTATATATATATATAATTAAAAATATTTATATTTTCTCTCATTGATTGAAATCATTTCACATTTTTTAAATATTTATACTAATTGCTAAATAATTGACTATTATTTGAATATATATATATATACGATTATTATTTAATAAAAAATTGATTATTTGTATATTAAGATAAGTTTATTTTTATCTTAATTTTTTTTTTACTTTAGTTTTATACTTATTTTCTTTTCTTTTCATCGGCATACATTCAATAAGAATAAAATGATGAAAGAATAGTTAAAAAAATATAATATGTTTATCACATCCTCCACTTCAGGAAATATGACAGCCCTATAAAATGGAAAGACGTAAGGCCACCTAATCCCATAGAACCCCAATTAATAATTTTACAAAAAAAATTTTGACAAAGTTTTCTTTGTTTGTACACCTATTATCTAGGACCAAGTCTCTCTTTTCAAGAAATTTCAATACACAACCTGCAAAAAAGATTACACTTTCAATAATCTCATCTTTATACCCTCAATTTCATAAGCAAATTTTTCATCTATAAAACTTCGATAAATCTCAAGTTATTATTCGCATTATCAATACTAATTATATTCATTAGGTTATTAGCATCATATATGTAACTAGTAATTATCATTTGTTTAGCATTTAACATTATTTACATAACCAATTGTTATTTAATTCTTTACAAACATGTAGCATCTAAGATCCAAAACTCAAAAAAAAAAAAAAAAATGGAGACTATACTTAGATATGATTGGTTCACTGCAGAAAAAAGGCAGAAGTTGGAACCTCACTATCTATCGATCCCCTGAAAAAATTTAAACCACTAAAGGGTGAGATAACTCTTAGTGACTAATGTATATATGTCACTTCACTTGTGAGGTTAGGTTTAGAAAAGTAGCTCATAAGGGAAGTGATAAATGCAGTAAATAAAAGTTACAAAATAAATGAACAATAAAAATAATCAAACAGATTAGCCATTGGAAATGTATAGCAACAAAGTAATGAAACAATGGTCAATGATATAATCAATATTCCAAATATTTTCAATTGATCAAAAGGAATAGCAATGAATGGTTTACAATAATGACAGATTTCTAATCTGTACATAGAAGAAGAGGCTACAGCTGGTAACATGCTTATCACTCATACAGCTTATCAGACTATATGGCTGAGAACACCCCTTCCAGCTGGGGTCTTTTGTATAATCTCATTATGCACAATGCTTGATACAATTGTTATCCTACTCTATCAGGTGAGTAGGCCTGTCATTAGCATACTAGGTTTGGATCCAATTCAAGGTTCACAATTGGCATTGAAAAGAAGTTTCATGGTCAATCATTTTCAAGGTTACAATAAGATTTCATCCAATAATTAGGGTTTCAATCATTCAAGGATTCAAATCAATGAAACATTAACAAATATCATTTGGATTCAAATTTAAGTAAAATGACATATATACATAATCACCTTTATAATTCTAGCTCCAAAAACTTAACCTTCCACTCTAATACAAGTAAAAGGAATGATCCAATGGCTCTTCTTTTTTATCTTTGTCTTTTGAAGCTATAAGAGAAATTACATAGTTTTAATACTCAATTCACTTTAATTCCATATAATGTGAATCAAATTGTAACAATCCCTTTCAATTTTCTATAATTTGGTTTCTGGCAGCCTGGTTACTTTTGTTAATATTTATAGTTATACTTATCCAATTGCTTTAATTATTTTTAATAATTAAACTAGACATATGAGTCTTTAACATATTAAAAATTCAGATTTTTCTGGGTACTACACGAATTATGGTGAATTTTCTATATCTGCCATGCATCCTAAAATATGTTCTGCAAATCCTACACAAGCAACCTCTATTGTTTTATTCATATCTTAACATGTAGATATCCAAATGATGTTCTGTTTTACCAAAATTTAGCTAAGACATAAGGAAACATCTCTTATGTTTTGAGTTTTCTTTGATTTTGAACTTAAGATACTCAAAAATGTAAAATATAGTAGGGTTTCTCAATCAAAATCCTAACCCAAGACAGTCTTACTCAGTATCCCATATCTCTCAATACAACACGAATTTAGCAAAATTTGCTTAAAAACATATATTTTACATATGCTTATTTACAACTTTCATGTTTTGTGAATTTTCAAATTCCCATTTTAAGGGTATAAAAACCCAGTCTTAAAATTCTATCTAGACATAGGAATTTCAAAATTTTTAAGGATTTGTCTCTAATCTAACTTTTTTTCTCTAATTAAATCTCTAAATTATCATTAAAACTCATTAACTCAAATTATAGAGCTAGTTTAAGATTTTACATCTTGAAGTCTTGAAAGAATTTCCTCTAATTATTAACAAATTTCCTACTAATATGATGAGGAAGGAAGCTTATAGGTAGAAAAGCTTGAAGTTGAGATGGTGAAAAGGTGATTTATGTGAGTAAAGTTTAAGTAAAATTTTTAAAAAGATGAAGATGAAAATTATGGTTAAGGGAGAAAATGATGAAGAAGATAATAATTTCTATTTTAATTATAATTATTTATAGATTCATATGACCAATTACAAATTTAGAGAAATAAAAAATCAAGAAAAAAAAAAGAAAGGAAAATGTATATAGCCTAGTTTTATATCTATGTTAATTTAAGAGAAATAAATCAATTATTTTTGGAGGAGGAAATCTACATTTGATTAATTATTTTTGGAGGAATTCTACATTTGACCGGCCACCACTCCATCATTTTTGTTTTTGTTTTTTTTTTTTTATTATTGGTCAAAGTTTGACTCAATTTCTCCAAAATTATAGAACTGTCATTTTTTCCTCTTCTTATTCTTCTATTCACTATTTGAGCATTTAGATTTTACCAATTTCACACAATTATATTTTTAACTAACTCATCATTTGTAATATCTGTCATTTTGTAGTGTTTTTATTGATTTTTGTATGTTTGGAGAACTTATCAAAATTTTAATGAGAATATTGAGAATTTCAGAAATTTCTGTTTGGATTGCTGTAGGATTTTGTGATGATCATTTCATATTCTTAAAGATATAATTTGATAAAGTGTAAAACATAAAAGTTGTTAATTTATGTCTTATCTATAATTTTGTAAAATGGTTTGGCAAAATTCTATGTATGTGATGAGTTGTGCCTATTTGAGCAAGGCTGGTCTGGTTGAGAGTTTCTACAAGGATGCAGTGTTGATTTGGAATTACTGGGAATGACTGAAATAGAATTGGCTGAAGTAGTGAACATAAAAAATGTTCCTTCGTATGTTGAGATGATGATTGTAAAATTTTAGAATTTTTGTATAAGTATATCTCAGTGGAGAGTGATTTGTATCAGGATTGTTCGGTTAGATTTTAGGGCAGGAGTCTGGGTAATCTTTGGAGAAACACCACGGTCTGTGTGTTGGTTCTTTTGATTTGAAATTTTGATATGTTGTGCTTCTACGTGTTAATTGTAAGTAATAAAAAGAATTAGTGAGTCTGGATATTTGTAGGTCATTTACGAGCTGGCTAAGTGTGGGATGTTCAGGCAGGAGTTTATCTTAGAAGAATTTGTTGTGGCGAGCCAACATAATGCAAGGAGGCATTTTACGGAATGGCAATGCGAAGTGGCATAATGGCGAAGTGGCGAAGTGAATTTGTCGAAGTGGCATTCGGCGAAGAGCTAACGCGAAGAGTTTGGCGAAGAGGATTAGGCGAAGAGCTAAGGCGAAGAGTTTGGCGAAGAGGATTAGGTGAAGAGCTTTGGCGAAGAGGATTAGGCGAAGAGCTAAGGCGAAGAGTTTTGGCGAAGAGGATTAGGCGAAGAGCTAAGGCGAAGAGGATTTGGCGAAGAGCTTTGGCAAAGAGGATAAGGTGAGGTGACATTATGCGAAGAAGTGTTATGCGAAAAGAGAATATGAGAAGTGGCAGTTCACGAAGAGGTGAAGAGGCGAAAAAAAAAAACATTGCCGAGGTGGCTTATGCGAGGAAGAGTTGCAAGGAGAGTCTTGCGAGGCAGCATGTGTGAGGTAGCATTGCCGGATCAAGTTTGGCGAACTGGAAGTGCGAGTTAGGAATGGCGAGCTGGCTTAGGCGAAGGAGCTTTGCCGAGACAGTTTGGTGAGCTGGTTGGCGTGTTTCAGGGGTAGTAGTCTATTTAACCCCAGCACCCTCAGCAGCAATTTTCACGATTTTTCCCTTCTTCCTTCTTTCGTAAATTCAGTCTTTTTTTCTCAGAATTGTTCCATTTTATATTCTAAGGCATTAATATTCAGATTAATGCAATAGACTTCTAGATTAGTCTATAGTAAGGCAGAATCATCAGATTTGAGCAGTATTTGCAGAAATCTTAGTTTGAAAAAAAAAAGGTAAATTTTCTTCCTAAGTTATTTTCTTTGGATTTATTTAAGTTTATGGGTTAGGATAATTAATTATGGGTATGCAGAATTTATTTCTAGTGATCTAAAGCTATTAATGGTAATTAATATGGGAGAAATTTGGAGGTTGAGACTGCCACGAACAGTAACTCCGAAAATTAAATGCAGTTTTTCTTTAAGAGATAAAAGAAATTATTGTTGGGAATTAAGAATAGGGATTCTAAGAAAATTAATTATTACAAAATCATGTGAATATTATTAGTTTGGAGAAACTCTAATTTTTGTATATTTGGGGAATTTCTTAGGAGAAGAAATTCGGAATTGATTGACGAATTAATTGAGCAGAATTCTAAGAGGAATTAAGAGAAATTTGTGTAAAAGGTAAGTATGAACATTTCATTTGATTATTGTTTCTTTGAAATTAAGTAACCAAGTATTCTTACAATTGATTATTCTATTGTATGTATTTATGTACTTGTATAATGAAAATGGCTTGATCGACCTTCTTGGATTAAGTCCATTTGTTCTTGCTTGCAAACCCGACTTGAATGATGTTATATAATGATGGTCTTACGACCAATATGCTCCTTATGATTTTGAAACCCATGACCTATGGATAGAACGCTCTTCTCAATGAGAGTAAATTTATTGGTCCATTGTGCACTTTGGGAGCCCAGCCGATAGGGTTTTATCGATGTTCCACCTAGAGGGGGCCAGGAGCTCTAGGCGCATGCCTGGCAAAGCATGTGTGCACGTTGAGGTTTTAAAGCTACCGATGCGTATGTTATGATATGTGATTAGTTTTACCAGATGAGATTTGATAATGCCATTCTTTGTGGGCATTTTATGTTCTAAATATAAACCATGATTTGAATTTGACATGATTTGATATAGCCCAACCATTATGAAAACCACATTTCTTTCAAGTAAAGCTCATGACCTCTTTCATGCTTATATGTATAATTATTTATTCATGACCATGATTCGATATTTAATTCTTATTGTATAATGTTCATATCTTACTGAGTTGAAGGCTCACTCCTCTTCTGTGGATTTCAGGTGATAGCGTAGCTCGTGATGGGGCTAATAGAGAAGATCGGGCTTCTTGACTTATTTACTCCAAAAAGCTCTATTGTAATAACTCTTTTGAGATATTTTGTATATTTATTAATGGTATTATGATACAATATGTATTGGAGTGAACTCTAGAGCTCCGTAGTTAGTCTTTTGAGGATACTAGAATATTTTGATGTATTATTGCTACCTTTTGGGTACTCTTGTTCCTTAGTGATGTGAGATGTCTCTTTTGATCATTAAGGAACAAGAGAAAGAAAATATATGATTAATGTTAAATTATATGTAGGAAAATAATTATTGTATGAAAATGTATGATGTTGAAATTGATAGAATGGTATATACGATTCATGATTTGTGAGTTCTACGGGTTTATGGTGGCCTTAAGCCTACCCTTGCCCTAGGACCGTCGCACCACTGGAGTTGGGGTGTGACAAAATAGCAGCATTAGGAACTCATAATTACCATATTGGGTTCGAAGTGCAGTCTTTGGTGCATCTTATTTCCAGATTCTCAACTGATGATACCCTCGATCTAAGGTCAATTTTAGAAAAGTAACAAGCTCCTTGCAACTGATCAAATAAATCATATATTCGAGGTAACAAATATTTATTCTTGATAGTCACTTTATTCAATCAATTGTCGATAATTGATGCACATTCAAAGTGATCTATTTTTCTTCTTCATAAATAATATGGGTGTGCCCTATGGTGAGCTACTCAGATAAATAAACCCCTTATCTAACAGTTCTTGCAATTGTACTTTTAATTCCTTCAACTCTGTAGGCGCCATCCGATAAGAGGATATTGAAATATGATCAATGCTCGGGTAAACATCTATCTCAAACTCTATCTCCCTTTCTGGTGATAATCTGGACAAATCTCTAGGAAAAATGTCAAGAAATTCATTAACAATTGGGATTTGATCAACCCCTTTAGAAGATGAATTGGTATCCATCACACTCGCTAAATATACCATACAACCCTTCCACAAAAGTCTTCTCTCTCTAATAGTAGAGATTTAATTAGTTCTGGCATCACAACTATCACCCTGATATACAAATCCATCTTGCCCTTTTGGCTAAAACTAGATCTTCTTTTTATAACAGTCAATAATGGCATATGATGTTCTGTTAACCAATCCATACCCAATACTACATCAAGTTCAAACATCGGTAATTCTACAAGGTCTCCTGGTAATGTTTTACCCTCAAATCTCAACTTCACACCCTCTATACATATATTGCACATCTATACTCTCACCCATATGAGTAGTTATTTTCAAGGGTATATGCATTAATTGTTTCTCTTTACCTAGTTTATTAGCAAAATATGGTGAAACAAAAGAATGTGTAGCACCAAAATCAAACAATACTTGTGTTAGTTCATATTGAATAGAAACCATATCGATCATCATAGTGTTCGACTTCTATACTTCTTATGGATTCACCACAAATACCCTGCCTTAACCTCGTCTTTGTCCTGCTAGAGGTTGGCTAGTGCTTTGGTTTTGACTCTACCCTCTACCTCTACCTCCTGAGCCTTTGTTCTCATGCCATCCCAAATGTACAGCAGGTTGAGAAGCAACAGTGGTAGTTGGTTTGTAACCCCACATAGGGCAGTTTATGATGAAATGGCCCTATTGGACACATTTTAGGCAGGTACCTGTGTGTAATCTGCACTCCTTACTACATCTCCTTCCACAAGTAGCACATGTCAGAATATTTGATGCTGGCAGTGTAAATCTCATAGTACCACGAGAATATCCAGATGTAGTAGACTTAGCAGTGCTTCTATTATGCTCTCATTTCTGTCCCCAATAGGTTGACTATGACCGGTTATAGCTCCTGCTTCTAGTGGTTTGGACTGAGAACTACCTTCACCCTTTTTTCTACTGTCTATCCATTTTGATTTTCCTTCTTTGTTCTCTTTCTTCCTTATATCTTATTTCAATCTATATCGCCTTATCGATTAGTTTCGTTAGAGAAGTAAATTCCACTACTACCAGGACACTGTGAAGTGAAGCGAGTAACCCACGTTGAAATCTATCAATAAAATTTGATTCAATGGGTGCAATTTTGGTGGCATATTTAATCAACCGGATGAACTCATGGATATATTCTGACACATTCATATTCCTCTACCTCAATTGTTAAAATTGAACCAACTGAATGCTTCGTACTCCTTGAGTTAAAAAATCATCCGTTAATGCCCTCCGAAACTTCTCCCATGACAGGGATGTATCACTATATAACTGATTCTCAATGTGGGTGACAAACCATCTTCATGCATTTTCTTTCAATAAAAGACCAACTAACTCTATAGCCCTAGCATTAGAACAGGGCAATCTACTAACTACCTTCTCCACCTGCTCTAAAAATTCACTAGGATCTTCAGTTGACTTTCCTCTGAATTATGGTAACCCCAATTTTAGAAAATTGAACATAGTAACACCTCCCTTATCAATGGCTCGCCACCACTCTAATCGAGCTACTGGTTCCATCAGTGCTGCTAAAGGTTGGACAGGTAGGGATACTGCTATAGGTGGAGGGATTGGTGCTGGTGGGGGTTCTTGTCTTGCCTTTCTTAACTCTTCATTCTACCTTCTCAAAGCTTGAATTTCCCTCAACAGTGCTTCTATATTTCTTTTCCCTATTGGTTTTGCTATACTTGATTCTTGTACTCGTCTCCGCATCTTAGGTGGTTCCCCTACTTCTTTCCGCAGCAAAGACTCATTGGAGGTTATTTCAGGTTCCTCCATAGGCATCTCTACTCTACCCCGAACTCTACCTCTGGGTCTACCATGGGGTCAACCTCTTGGCTGCATCTTTAATCACTATAAGAAAGAAATACAAAAAATATCACGTAACGGATGACGCATAATAAATTTACACATATATATAACGAATATTGCAAATGGCGAAATAGAAATCCTATGCTTCATGATTTTACCTATATCCTAATAGTACATGCTCATTTATTATACTTATAAACATAAGCTCGGATACAAACTTTGTCACGTCCCAAAAATGGAACATGACTGTCCTAAGATGTGGGACCCGCCTATATACCGACACCCGTAGAACCCCCTGTCATCATATTCATGTATCACTTATTTAAATATTAACTCATCATCCACACATATAAATATATTCCATCTCACATCAGTAACATCATCAATATCTATATTTTAAGATTTTCAAAATATTAGGTAAGTAATTTTATATAATTTAGTTACATTTTATATACATACATTAATAGCTAGCATCACTAGACCATAGAGCTACTAAAGAGTAACAAAATACAACATGTTTAGGAATTTACATAGCCAAAAGATATTGGTTCCACTAAAGAAGAATGAGACCTTGGGAACTGCTATTATCTACTTTTGACCTGAAAATGTTAAACCACTAAGAGGTAAGTATTACTACTCAGTGAGCTATAAATATATTATCATACATCAAAGGCTAGGTAAAGGACATTTAATCCATTAAATGCTCATACAAAGGATAATGGGTAACAAGTGAAGAAGCAATGAAATTAAGATCACATAAATCAATAAATAGACATTATGAATGGTAAATATATAACATAACAGATATAGGGCCTCGTGCTCGTAGAAATCTCATTAGCTACATTCTTAGTAGTTTAAACTCGTGTAATGACATAAAGTTGATTAGAAATTAAGGTTAGGACTTAACCCTTCCTAGCTAGGGATAAAAATATATCAATGTGCATATTGTCGATGGTTCTCACCCACTACTCCATCAGAAGCTAGTTTCGTCATGTTATTAGGTATAATGCATAATAAGGATCAAAACATTATTAGGCTCATATAAGGTGATAATAATATATGGAAAATCATAATGAATCAATCAATATTTCAATGGACAATTTAAGTCACATTAAAGGTTAACAACATCAATACAATATTATCAAAAATGGATTCTCATATGAAATGGAGTCAAAGGTCATAGGTCAAGTTAGGTTTAGTTTTTTTTGGAGCTCATATATCAAATGGTACTAATCTTTAGGTCAAACACTTGGTGGATTAAATTTTGGTTTCATTGAGGCATTTCATCAAGCACGTTGTGCACATAAATTTAACAAGCATAAAGTAAGGCTTTTGGGCAAAGTTCTTTAAGTCTATTTAATCAATCAACAAGTACACGACACAATCAAGGTATTCAAGTATCAAGCTTGTTCAAATAACACTTGAAATAAGGAAAATATAAGCAATTAGTCAACAAAAATACAAGGAATGGATGGAAATGACCATTTGGCCAACAAGGGGGATTAGGGGAAAAGTCTTTTTAATTTCAAACAAGGCTTCCAATGAACATAATAATACATTTATAGCTCATATTGATAACTACTTTGATCAAAACACCTTTAGAACTTCAATTTCCTCACAATAAACAAATATGCCCTTCCTTAGCACTTCTTTCATCAACTTCCCTTTCTTTTTCTTCTGCAATATAAATTCCACATATTTTAGACTCATTTTGATGCAAAAAAAGTCTTAATCTAAGCTCAATTTTATCACACCCCAAAACCAAAAGTGTGACTGTCCTAAGGCAAGGGTAGGCTTAAAGCCACCATAAACCCGTAGAATCTAAACCTGGATCAACAATTATCAATAATATTTTATAACCATGCAATATACTTCAAAATATAGATAATCCATCAATACAATATCACTTGTTCCTTATCAATCAAAAGACAAAATACCATCATTAATAAGGAATAAGGATTACCAATAAGCTCAATCTAATACAATTCAACCTATAAAGCCACTATGATTAGTATTCCAAAATAATACAAAACATCAAATGATTGTCGAATAAATACATTAGCTTCTTGGAGAGAGAAAACAATCAAGAAGCTCTGTCTATCTTGTCAACAGGTTCTTTAGCACCTGAAATCCACCATAGAAGAAAAAGAATGAGTCGAAAACTCAATAAGTTATGGAGATACAATAGTACTTAGGGATTCACATTGATTGATCAAGAATAGATCGAATTTAATATATATATATATATATATATATATATATATATATATATATATATATATAAAACAATTGTAACAATTGTTTATGAATAATAAAAATAAAGTTTATCAGATATATGTGTGTGTGGTTGCGAGCGCGAT
>CANXYC010242782.1:0-13484 GCA_948193065.1 Aleurites moluccanus | reverse complement strand
GACATTGTGTTAACTCTACTAAGCTGGCTACACCACTTAGCCCGAACAATAGTTTCTTGTAATCCGAGCATCATTACTAAAATGATTTCCTTAGAGACCATCTCTAAGTACTATCCACTTTGGCCAAAGATTTTCAGTAATGTTCTCATACAAGAGGCCTTAGGTAAAACCCTCCTCCTAATAGGAGTTATGATATCCTTTGTTGACAACTTAAATATCTACGAGTGTGTCAAATTATACTCAATGTCCACCCTTTAAGCAGACCCTTTGGGAGAGCTAAGCATGGAATTAAAGTGTAGCATCTTCACTCTAGATCACTCTTAAGCATCTCAAGTCTAAGGATATTTGCACATTTCCATGCAGAGATATGTCATTAACATTGTTTAGATTTCCATATGACTATCTCCTGCGATCACTCTGATGTACTTACTACTCCTAGTAAGCATCCACATACTATACTCAAATATCCCAATGTCAGCATCTTTATGAGATCAAATGATTTGATCAAATCAAATAATATATGCATGTGCTAGTCTTTCTGAATCAATAATGTCCATTCTCATTGATTCTATGACTAGGAAAATTTAAGTTAAAACATAATTGCACATGATAAGCATCTCACTATCATGATCTCATCATGAATGCCTCCATGTTATGTTTATACCATGGACTTTATTAAACAGTTATATAATATTACTCTAAATAATAATAAGTACTGATTAATAAATAATGCCTTTTTATTAATATATTTCTAAAAACATACAATGATTGTCTTTAGAGCATCTACACTAACACACTATAAGTTTTTGGTGTTGCCATTCAGATTAATTAATGTTTCGGCTGCTTTTATAGATTTAATAATTGAAGTGTTTAAGTCATGTTTGAATAAATTTATAGATGACATTCTTATTTATTTTAAGAGTGAAAAGGAACATGTAGAGCACTAGAGGACTATGTTGCAGACACTACGAGAGCATTAATTGTTTGCTAAAATGTCTAAATTCTAGTTATGGCTAATTGAAATGTGTTCCCTTGGTTATGTGGTATGTAAAGATGGTATCAAGGTTAATTCGTAAAAGGGTAAAAGCTATGGTTAGTTGGCTTTGACCTATTAATGTTTTAAGATTCGTAGTTTCCTTAGAATGACAGGTTACTACAAGAAATTAGTTAAAGGATTTTTCTAAGATTGCAATTCTGATTGATTAAGTTGATTAGGAAACAAGAGAAGTATCAATGGACATATAAATGTGAGAGCAGAGTTTTCGGAAATTGAAGTCTTGTATCACTAGTGGTCTAGTGTTAACATTATCATTAGAGGATGAGAAGTTTACAGTGTATTGTGATATTTTCAAAATTGGATTGGAATGTGTTCTAATGCAGAATAAAAAAGTGATTGCATATGTTTCTTGACAATTAAAAAAACATGAGATGAATTATCTAACACATGATTTGAAGATGGCAGCAATATTTTTTGTATTAAAGATTTAGAGATACTATTTGTATGATGTTAAGTGTGAAATTTATATGGATTATAATAGTTTGCAGTATATTCTGTAATAGAAGAATCTGAATCTTCGGTAACGAAGATGAGTTAAACTGTTAAAGGATTATGATTGTGAGATCCTTTACCATCCGGGTAAAGTTAATGCAGTAGCAGATACTCTTAGTCGAAAGACTATGGGCAGTCTAGCTCACATCTCAATTTTCAGAAAATCTTTGATTTGTGAAATGAATGAGCTAATTGATATGGGTATAGAGTTGGATTTGGATCCCTGGATCGAAACCAGACTTTGATAGCCTAATTCCGGGTTAAGTTATTGCTAATTGATGATATTAAAGTGACACAAGATTAGGATCCATGTCTTATGAAGTTAAAGAAAGATATTCAAAAAGGTTAAAGCATTAGAGTTCACAGATGAGAATGGTAAATTGAAATTTGATAAACAGTTATGTGTGCTCGATATTAATGAACTTCAGGAACAAATTTTAAGAGAGGTCCATTATTCTTTTATAGTATATATTCTGGAATCACCAAAATGTATCATGATTTAAATAATGTTATTGGTGGCCTAATATGAAAAGAGATGTGGTTAAGTTTGTGTCTACATGCTTAACTTGTTAAGTTTGAGCACCATAAGTTGTCTGGTTTACTACAGGTGATACAGTTATCCGAGTAGAAATGGAAAATATTAAAGTCACAATGGATTTCATGGTTGGTGTATTGAGGACATCTCATGGATATTATTATGCAGCTCAATATGCACAGCTATATCTTGATAAGATAGTAAGGCTCATGGATGTGCCTTTAATGCTAATTTCTGATAGAGAGACATAGTTTATTTTTCAATTTTAGCAGAAGTTCCAAGAAGTTATGAATCCATAGCTACGATTCAGTACAACGATCCTTTCATGGACTGATGGATAATCTGAGCGAACGATACAAACTCTAGAAAATATGTAAGGTTATGTGTTATAGATTTTAAAAGTAATTGAGACTAATATTTATGTAATATCCTAGGAAGTCCTAATTTATATACATAAATTAATTCTCAGTATATGGTTTAAAAGCATTGCAATAATGGGAAATAATTTTAGAGACACAGTTAGAAAGCGAACAAATTACTTTTTCGAAAATCGACGGTGTTAGGAATACTGCCAAGAAATTAGCTATCTGGTCAAAAAATAAATTTCTGATTCTGACCAGGGAATAAAAGATCACATAAATACATCTGTAATTTTTGTAAAAATAAAGGGGTGAAAAACTTTTAAGAACACTGAAAAAGTAACTAATGGCAAAATCATAAATAAATGAAACTTTAAGGTGAATAGTGGAAATGAGTCTTTCTGAGTTACAGAATGACTTTGAAACTATTTTTATAAATAAGTATAAATTAAAATAAGCCTTTTGATTCCCCACTTTGAAAACTAAATCCTGACAGAATTGTCAAAATAAATTACAGAATAAGTTGGGGTCAAAGTATACTTACTTGAAAGTTTAAGAACTAAAATATAATTTGCCATTTTAACTTAATATAAAAGCAACACTTAGTCAAATTTCCTATCATCTTCTTCCTTTGCTTCATCTTGGCCGAACCATTCTCTCTTTCTCTTCCATTCATTTGTTCTTCATTTCAAACCAAATTTCCTTAAGACAAATTCATAGAAAACTTACAAATCAACTTTGTTCTTCCAGTTCCCATCAATAATTTTCTTGGAATTACAAAGAAAACCAAGGAAAAATTGCTTAAAGATTTCGGCTCCTTCATCCATTTGAGGTAAGGAATTAGTTTGTTCAATTTTATGGTTTATTTAGATGATTTAGACATTAAATTGAATGGGTTTTAGGTTAGATTGCATCAATTGATACATTTGGATAGAAAACCCTAATTTGCCCAACCTAATTGAAGTTGTATAAATGAGTTTGATGAATTAGTGTTAGGTTGTGTTAATTGATCTTAGAATATGTTAATTGGAGGCCATTAGATAACTAATTGATGGTTGTTTTGGTGTAGAAAATAAGAATTGCACAAGTTGACCATTTTGCCTCCTTTGAAAATTTTTGGTGGAAATCAATTTTTCAAGGTAATTGGAAGCCTTAGGTGAGTTCTATATGCATCATTTGACAAGCCCTAAGCATTGAAAATTGATTTGAAAACCTATCGTGAAAGCACCATTTTGGACGAATGGCCTTTACTATTCATTGCCTATGTATTTTGCTTTGTTTTCCTTTGAATTACTTAGCCATTTTGCCCATTCAATGTTGTCCACCAAGTGTTTGATAAAATGCCTAGTTATTTTTGCCTTTGGCCTATTGCTTTGTCTTTCATAGACCTACCATTTGAATACCATCATCCTAGAGACATTGGTATGCCAATTGGCCTACCGATTTTCTTTGCCAAACCAACCTTTGTTTTATACCTTTGTTGTTATCAAACCAATTGTCATTGATTGTATATCATATATTGCAATGCCATTGATTCTATTGCTAAATGATTTCACTGATATTGAGCTTATTGATGTTGAGGATACCATTATTACATATTGACCTTGATGTGGCTTGACAGAGCTACCGCTCCGACAGGGTAGTGGAAATATACTGTCGGCAATGTGCACATTGTATTACTGATACCCTAGTTGGAAAAGTTTATGGTCCTGGCCATAAGACCTGATCAGTCTTATGCTTACTGATATTGATATTACTAGAGACTGTATGTTCACATATAGTCCATACCGATACTACTAGAGACTATATGATTACATATAGTCCATCCCTTTATCTATCTTTTCATATTATACCGAGCCTATGATATACTTATTGACTATTCTGTCACCTTCTATTACTGATTTTATAAATTGTTCACATTGAGCTATTAACATCATTGTTCCATCTGTTAACCATTATCTTTATTAGCGAGGCATATAGATTCACTGAGTATCTTATATACTCACTCTTTGCTTTGTTTACCATTTCAAGAGAGGAGTATATTGTAAAATCCCATCTTCAGACATCTGAGGATTTCTGCTTATTGTCATTCCATGTAAATATTATATATTCTGTGTTTTTGGTGTTCATAATCTAGCTTCTCCATAGGGTATGTATAGGATAGTAAGAATATGAACATGTATATGTATGTGATGATATTTTATGGTATATGATGATCATATGACATGTTATAATGATTGATATAGCCAATTGCACTAGATTACAAAAAGAATTACAGAATGATAGAATGAATGGTAATTAAGTAAAATGAATAATTAATTGATGGTTATAGATTATGCATATGATACTAGGTTCTACGGGTGCCGGTCGCCATTGGCGTCTCCCATATCCTAGGACCGTCGCGATCCAAAAATTGGTCGTGACAGAGGTGGTATCAGAGCCATGGGTTACAGACATCAAAGCATTAGGTTACAGATGAATAGTACCTGAATTATAGAGGAATAGTGACTAAGTACAGAATGGGTTAGAATTAAGTAAACCATGGAGCATAGGATTTCCTTTGTCGTCTTTTGCTGTTATCGTCTATTATATGTTAGTATTCTACGTTTCTGTGATATACTGAGTGCGTTTCTCATTTTTCCTGACAGATTACAGAGATATCCTACTATAGGGACATAGATACCAGGGAGGCAGAGGTAGCCTTTAATGAGTCATTGGTTAGAGAGTTCTCAGTTTTAGAGGGTCCGTCCAGATCCCGACGGATTAAAGAGGATACATAGAGGGCGATGATCCCTGGAGAGTAGAGATGATGAGGGGGATGATGGAGTTAAGCAGGGAGTTAGTTGATTTGAGGCAGGAATGTCAGAATGTACCGACACCACCAGTTCCAGTAGCAGTACCCCCACCTATGGCACTAGAAGCAGTACCAGTTGCACCGGCTCCTGTGCAACTAGTTGGGGTTCCTGAGGAGCCTGCTGCACATGGAGGCCGTAGAGTTATTGAGGAGGGTGGTATATCCATGTTTAGCTTTTTGAAGCTAAACTTACCAGAGTTTAGGGGCGACAGAGGCAGTGACCCCGTAGAATTTTTGGAGGAGGTTGAGAAGGTAGTTAGGAGACTACCTTGTTCTGAGCTGAGAGTAGTAGAGCTGGTGGGATTGTTATTGAAAGGGAAGGCTTAGACTTGATTTTCGAGGAGGATGGAGCCCAGGATATATGGTGAGCATCCACCCACATAGCTTGAGTTTCGGCAGGGTCTGATAGATGAGTTTATTACAGAGGAAGTGAAGACCCGTAACCTGATTCAGTTTGAGCAGTTGGAGTAGGGTAACAAATCAGTAGAGGAGTATGCCGAGGAGTTTACCAGTCTGAGTAGGTATGCTACTCATATTGTTCCTACTGAGGCGGATCTGATAAGCAGGTTTAGGAGAGAGTTACATGTTGCACTTCATAATGCTATGTTGGCTACAAAATTCACTTCTCTGATGATAGTTATTGATAAGGCTACACAGATGGAAGAGAAGTATAAGACAGAGAGGGCAAAGAGGGACTAGAAGAGGAAAAGAGGTCCAGGAGTTCAGGTTAGGAGGGAGGAGAGCAGCTCCCAGCCCAGGCAGGCAGATCTAGTGCCTCGATTTGAGCAGGGATCTTCAGCCAGTAGTTAGAGGAGGAGAGTACAGAGTAGGGGACCACCAGTGGTTCAGTCGACACCTGCCTATTCTTAGGGTTCTTCAAGACTAGCTGCACAGACACCCAGTATACCTAGTTGTGGGTTTTATGGATGGAGACATGGAGGGGAGTGTTGGCGTCAGACTGGTGCTTGCTTGAGATGTGGTTAGCATGGTCACTATGCTAGTAGATGTCCTATGAGAGGTGAGTAGCAGCCATCTGCTACGGTTTCTCAGCCGACGGTACAGATGAGTCAGAATGTGAGCAAAAAGGCTTCAAGTAGAGGCAGAGGTAGAGAAGGACAGGCTCCCAGCAGTAGTCAGGCCCCAACGGGTAGGGGTCAAGGCAGAGTATTTGTGGTTAATACCCAGGAGACTTAGAGATCAGATAACGTAGTCACAGGTACTATTCTAATTCAAAATGAGATTGCAGATGCTTTATTTAATTTAGGTGCTACTCATTCCTTTGTGTCACCATATTTTGCACCTAAATTGAATAAGGAAAGGAAATTATTACATGTGCCTTTAGTGATTGCTACACCGATGGGTGAGAGTGTTGATGTGGATTATTTCTATCCTGACTGTGTGATTGAAATTGATGTTAACATATTGCTTGCGGATTTGATTGAACTGCCTGTGTTAGAGTTATATGTGATTTTGGATATGGATTGGCTTACGAGGCATCGGGCAGTCATTGATTGTTATCAGAAGAAGGTTAAATTTTAGCCTGAGGGGCAGTTAGAGTTTGAGTTTCAGGTGACATATGGGAGTTCAGAGTTAAATTGGTTTCTGCTATCCAGGTTAGGAGGATGATTGGGAAAGGTTGTTCAGCCTAGTTAGCTCATGTGATAGATGTGCAAAAATCTTCTATACAGCTTGATCAGATACCAGTAGTTCAGGAGTTTTCTGATGTATTTCCTGAAGAGTTGCCAGGATTGCCCCTAGATAGGGAGATTGAGTTTGAGATTGAGGTGCATGCAGGCACTGACCCTATATATATCTCTCCTTACAGAATGGCAGCAACTGAATTGAAGGAATTGAAGGTGCAGTTACAGGAGTTATTGGATAAGGGATTCATTAGACTGAGTAGTTCTCCTTGGAGTGCACCGGTATTGTTTGTAAAGAAGAAAGATGGCTCCTTGAGAATGTGTATAGATTACAGGCAGCTGAACAAGGTGACAGTGAAGAACAAGTATCCGTTACCTTGAATAGATGAATTGTTTGATCAGCTGTAGGGTGCCAGCCATTTTTTAAAGATTGATCTAAGGTCTGGGTATCACCAGTTGAAGATTAAGAAGGGTGATGTACCTAAGACTGCTTTTAGGACCCGATATAGGCATTATGAGTTCTTGGTGTTGCCATTCGAGTTGACCAATGCTCTGGCTACTTTCATGGATTTGATGAACAGGGTGTTCAGGTCATTTTTGGATAAGTTTGTCATTGTGTTCATTGATGACATACTTATCTATTCTAGGAGTGAGGAGGAGCATATGGAGCATTTAAGGATTGTATTGTAGACACTTTGGGAGCATCAACTATATGCTAAGTTATCTAAATGCCAGTTCTGGCTAACCGAAGTGTATTTTCTGGGATATGTGATTTGTAAAGATGGTATTAAAGTGGATCCTCAGAAGATTGAAGTCATTACAAATTGGCTTCAGCCTACCAGTGTTTCTGAAATTCGCAGTTTTCTGGGTATGGCAGGGTATTATAGGAGGTTTGTGAAATATTTCTCTAGGATTGCGGCTCCGTTGACTAAGTTAATGCGAAAATAGGAGCATTATCTGTGGACTGATGAGTGTGAATGCAGTTTTTAGACTTTGAAGTCTTGCCTTACCAGTGCTCCAGTGTTAGCATTGCCATCAGAGGGGGAGAAATTCACAGTGTATTGTGATGTTTCTCAGATTGGATTGGGTGTGTGCTGATGCAGAATAGGAGGGTGATTGCTTATGCTTCTCGTCAGTTAAAGAAGCTTGAAGCCAATTATCCAACACATGATATGGAGATGGCAGCTGTGGTTTTTGCATTGAAGATTTGGAGGCATTTTCTGTATGGGTCTAGATGTGAGATATATACTGATCATAAGAGTTTACAGTGTATATTTTAGCAGAAGGATTTGAATCTTCGACAGTGCATATGGGTGGAGCTACTTAAGGATTATGACTGTGAAATCCTTTATCACTCGGGTAAAGCCAATGTAGTGACTGATGCACTGAGCAGGAAGTCTATGGGTACTCTAGCTCATATTATGGTTGGCAGGAGACCCTTGATCTGAGAGATGAGGGATTTAACAGATATGGGTGTGGAATTGGATTTGGGATCCCAGGATCTTAACCAGGCTCTGATATCCTAATTTCGGGTGAAGTCACTATTTCTTGATGATATTAAAGTGGCTCAGGATAGGGATCCATACATACTGAAGCTTAAGGGAGATGTGTAGAATGACAAAATGACAGAGTTTACAGCGGAGGATGGTGTACTGAAGTGTGGGAAGCATATATGTTATCACTCTTCTATTAGTATGGCTCCATTTGAAGTACTATATGGTAGGAAGTGCAAATCTCCAGTGTGTTGGGTGGAACTAGGAGAGAATCAGCTAGAGGGGCCAGAGTTGATTAGAGAAACCATGGAAAAGTGCCGATGATTAGAGATCGGATGAAGACTGCTTTCAGCAGATAGAAGAGTTACGCCGATCCGAAGAGGAAAGATGTACACTTTGCAGTTGGTGACCATGTCTTCCTTAAGATCTCACCGATGAGGGGTATTATGAGATTTGGGAAGAGGAAAAAATTGTCACCAAGGTTTATAGCTCCATTTGAGATTCTTGAGAAGATAGGTAATGTGGCCTATAGATTGACTCTTCCACCTAATATGAGCCACGTACATCCATTTTTCCACATCTCGATGCTGCAGAAATATATGTCTGATCCATCACATATATTGGAGGTATAAGATGTAGGACTCAAGGAGGACTTGTCGTATGAGGAGTTTCCAGTGGAGATAGTTGATCGACAAGTCAAATAGCTACGAAATAAAGAGATTCCCATAAAAAAACCAGTCATTGGAGGAGTGCACTTGGGAGAGCGAGCAGGAGATGAGAGGCATATATCCATTCCTGATGCAACAATGAGGTATGCATTTTATTTAAATTCGAGGACGAATTTATTTGAAGGGGGGTAGAATGTAATACCCTAGGAAGTCCTAACTTATATGCATGAATTGATTCCCACTATATGGTTTAAAAGCATTGAAATTATATGGTTTAAAAGCATTGAAATGATGGAAAATAATTTTAGAGACATAGTTAGAAAGCGAACAAATTACTTTTCCAAAAATCGGCGGTGTCGGGAACACTGTCGAGAAATTAGCTGTCCGGTCAACAGATGAATTTTTGATTCTGACCAGGGGGTAAAAAATCACATAAATGCATATGTAATTTTGGGAAAAATAAAGGGGTGAAAAATATTTAAGAGCACTGAAAAAGTAATCAATGGCAAAATCATAAATAAATGGAACTTTAAGGTGAATAGTGGAAATGAGTCTGTCTGAATTACAGAATGACTTCGAAACTATTTTTATAAATAACTATAAATTAAAATAAGCCTTTTGATTCCCCACTTTGAAATCTAAATCCTGACAGAATTGTCAGAATAAATTACAGAAGAAGTTGGGGTCAAAGTATAATTACTTGAAAGTTTAAGGACTAAAATATAATTTGCTATTTTAACTTAATATAAAAGCAACACTTAGTCAAATTTCCTATCATCTTCTTCCTTTGCTTCATGTTGACCGAACCATTCTCTCTTTCTCTTCCATCCATTTGTTCTTCATTTCAAACCAAATTTCCTTAAGAAAAATTCATAAAAAACTTACGAATCAACTTTGTTCTTCCATTTTCCATCAATAATTTGCTTGGAATTACAAAGAAAACCAAGGAAGAATTGCTTAAAGGTTTCAGCTCATTCATCCATTTGAGGTAAGGAATTAGTTTGTTCAATTTTATGGTTTATTTAGATGATTTAGACATTGAATTGAATGAGTTTTAGGTTAGATTGCATCAATTGATGCATTTGGATAGAAAACCCTAATTTGCCCAACCTAATTGAAGTTGTATGAATGAGTTTGATGAATTAGTGTTAGATTGTGTTAATTGATATTAGAATATGTTAATTGGAGGCCATTAGATAACTAATTGATGGTTGTTTTGGTGTAGAAAATAAGACTTGCACAAGTTGTGCATTTTGGCTCCTTTGAAGATTTTTGGTGGAAATCAAGTTTCCAAGGAAATTGGAAGCCTTAGGTGAGTTCTATATGTATCATTTGACATGTCTTAAGCATTGGACATTAATTTGGAAACCTATTGTGAAAGCACCAATTTGGCCGATTGGTCTTTACTATTCATTGCCTATGTATTTTGCTTTGTTTTCCTTTGAATTCCTTAGCCATTTTGATTCATTTTATATTGTTTAATATTGTATATTCGATTCCTATTGTGTTACCTACAATGTGGATTGATTGTTGGTTGAATGAGCTTTGATAACTTTGCACCAAAACCTAGCCATTTTGCCCATTCAATGTTGCCGACCAAGTGTTTGACAAAATGCCTAGTTATTTTTGCCTTTGGCCTATTGCTTTGTCTTCCATAGGCCTACCATTTGAATGCCATTGTCACCAGCGACATTGGCATGCCAATTGACCTACTGATTTCCTTTGCCGAACCAACCTTTATTCTATACCTTTGTTGTTATCAAACCAATTGTCATTGATTGTATATCATATATTGCAATGCCATTGATTCTATTGCTAAATGATTTGACTGATATTGAGCTTATTGATATTAAGGATATCATTGTTACATAGTGGTGTCTACCGATATGTTTACTCTTATATTGACCCTGATGTGGCTTAATAGAGCTACCGCTCCGATAGGATAGTGGGAATATATTGTCGGCGATGTGCACATTGTATTACAAATATCCTAGCTGGGAAGGGTTATGGTCCTGGCCATAAGACCTGATCAGTCTTATACTTACTGATATTGATATTACTAGAGACTGTATGTTCACATATAGTCCATACTGATACTACTGGAGACTGTATGATTATATGTAGTCCATCATCTGTCTTTCCATATTATACCGAGACTATAATATACTTATTGACTATTTTGTCACCTTCTGTTACTGATTCTGTAAATTGTTCACATTGAGCTATTGACATCATTGTTCCATCTATTAACCATTATCTTTATTGGTGATGCATATAGATTCACTGAGTATCTTATATACTCACTCTTTGTTTTGTTTGCCATTTCAGGAGAGGAGTAGATTGCAGAATCCCATCTTTAGATATCCGAGGATTTCTGCTTATTGTCATTCCATGTAAATATTATATATTATGTATTTTTGGTGTTCATAATCTAGCTCCTCCATGGGGTATGTATGGGATAGTTAGAATATGAACATGTATATGTATGTGGTGATATTTTTATGGTATATGATGATCATATGACATATTATAATGATTGATACAGCCAACTGCACTAGATTACAGAAAGAATTACGGAATGACAGAATAAATGACAATTAAGTAAAATGAATAATTAATTGATGGTTATAGATTATGCATGTGATACTGGATTCTACGGGTGTCGGTAGCCATTGGCATCTCCCGCTTTCTAGGACCGTCGCAATCCGAAAATGGGTTGTGACAATTTATTATTGATTGAATTCTCTAGAAAGCTACCAAAAGAGTTGTAAGGATCTAAAAGGAAGGATTGTCAATATAGCGTATAATTTGGCTCTTCCTTTCAGTATGAGCTATGTTTATTTAGTATTCCATATCTTGATGTTTCTGAAGTATGTACTAGAATCGTCATGTGTATTAAACGTACAAGATATTGATGTTAATGAAGAAATGTCATATGAGTAAGTACTAATAGAAATTGTAGATCGATAGTTATGAAAATAAAGAAATCCCAATGGTTAAAGTGCTATGAAAGAATCAGTCGATGGAAGAGTGCACATGAAAAAGTGAGCAGGACATGAAGGACAAGTATCTATTCTTGTTTCAACATTGATGTATATATGTATTTTAAATTTGAGGATGAATTTATTTGAAGGAGGGTAAAATGTAATACCCTAGAAAAGCTTACCATGATTTTATGATTAAAGTTCTCAGTATGTGGTTTGAAATTATCGAAATGATTAAAGATAGTTTTAAAAACTCAGTTAGAGCAAAAATGGAAAACTTTTTCGAAAATTATCGGTGTCGATATCGCTGCTGCAAAAATAGCAGTCTGGTCGACAGATAAATTTCTAATTCTGACTAGAGAGTAAATGATTATGTATATGTATGTGTAAATACAATAAAAATAAAGAGGTGAAAAATGTTAAGCAATACTTAAAAAGTAAGCGATGACAAAACCGTAAATAAATGGAACTTTAGGGGTTTAGTGGAATTTGGACTGTCTGAGTTTCAGAATGGCTCTGAAACTATTTTTATTATAAATTATTAATAAAAATAAGATGTTGAATATTCACTTTAAAATCCAAATCCCGATGGAATTGTCAGAATAAATTACAGAAGGAAATGTGGCAAAAGCACAATTTAAGGAAAGTTTAAGGACCAAAGTGAAATTTGCTAAATGTGACTTACTATATAAGCCATATTTAGCAAATTTTTTGGCCATTTCTTCTCTTCCTTGTCCGAAATTTCTTCCTCCCATTTCCATTGATTTTTCTTCAATTTTGCTAAGGAAAATCCATGAAAACTTGAAATAAACTTCATATATTCCATCCTCCATCCATTTGCAACCTTGGAAATCAAGAAATTTTCAAGAACAAAGCACTTAGAGAATTCGGTCAAAGCATCAATTTGAGGTAAATTGTTGCTTTGTTTAATTTTATGATTGATTTAGGGTTATTAGATGTTAGTTAGATTGGATAATGTGTTTAATTGCATCAATTGATGCATATAGCATTTTTGCCCAATTTTCAAACCCTAAACCTAAGTTGTATGAGATGATTTGTTGAAATTGGATTAGTATGTGTAAATTGAGTGTAGAATAAGTTAATTGGAAGTTAATTGATGAATATTTTATGGTTGAATTGTTGTAGAAAATTCAATTGAATAAAATTGTACATTTTGCCTACTTTGAGGAAATTGAAGGAATTAGTGGCAAACCAATTTTGCTAGGTGATTTGAAGTATTAGGTGAGTCTTTTATGCATCTTATAACATGCCTAAAGTGTTAAAATATCAATTGGAAACTTTCTCCAAAATGCCATGTTTGGCAGAACCACATTAGGGCAAAATTGCCTTTGATTTTTCTTTATTTTGGCTTGTTTTCCTAAACCAATTTGATCCATTTAAT
>CANXYC010242745.1:0-19207 GCA_948193065.1 Aleurites moluccanus | reverse complement strand
CTTATACAATTCATCCTGGAGTAACCAAAATGTATCATGACTTGAAGGAATTTTATTGGTGGCCAAATATGAAGAATGATGTAGCTAAATTTGTTTCTAGATGTTTAGCCTGTCAGCAGGTAAAGTTTGAACATCAGAAACCTTCAAGTTTGCTTCAGGAGATTAAGTTACTCGAGTAGAAATGGGATCAAGTCACGATGGATTTTGTGGTGGGATTGCCTAGATCACAGAAAGGTTATAACTCAATATGGGTGATAGTGGACAGATTGACAAAGACAGTTCATTTCTTGGAGGTAAAGACTACATATACAGCTGCACAGTATGCCCAACTCTATGTGGATAAGATTGTTAGATTGCATAGGGTTCCATCGGTTATCATATCTGACAGGGGTACTCATTTCACCTCCAGATTTTGGCAGAAATTTCAAGAGGCATTGGGTATAACATTGCATTTCAGCACAGCATTTCATCCTCAAACTGATGGACAGTTTGAGAGGACTATACAGACACTGAAAGATATGTTGAGATTGTGTGTGTTGGACTTAAAAGGCAGTTGGGATTGCTTTTTGCCATTAATAGAGTTCGCATATAATAATAGTTACCATTCCACTATTGGAATGGCACCTTATGAGGCTCTTTATGGAAGAAAGTATAGATCACCTGTATATTGGGTGGAACCAGGTGAAAAGCAATTGGAGGGACCAGATCTAATCAGAAAGACAATGGAGAAAGTTCTTATTATTCAGCAAAGAATAAAGACTGCTTTCAGTAGACAGAAGAGCTACACAAATCCAAAGAGGAAAGATGTACAGTGGGTGACCAGGTTTTTCTGGAGATCTCTCCTATTAAAAGGGTGATGAGGTTTGGAAAGAAAGGCAAGTTGTCACCAAGGTACATTGGACCATTTGAGATATTGGATCGGGTTGGCAATGTATCTTACAGATTAGCTCTTCCACCGAGTATGGGGCATATTCATCTAGTGTTTCACATCTCCATGTTAAGGAAGTATGTCTCAGATCCATCTTATGTGTTGCAACCCCAGGAAGTTGAGATTGATGAAGCACTGTCTTATAAGGAAGTTCCAGTGCAGATTATTGATCATCAGATTAGACAGCTTAGGAATAAAAGCATTCCTATGGTTAAAGTTCAGTGGCACAGTAGAAGTATAGAGGAGTGCACTTGAGAGAGTGAGTCAGATATGAGGCGTAGATATCCCCACCTTTTTTAGGAATCAGGTTATTTATCCATCCTTTAGTCTTTAAATAAATTCGAGGATGAATTTATTTATAGGGGGTAGAATGTAACACCTCAGCCTAATCTGAACCTAACCCTTAAAGAGACCCTTAGGGGGGAGATTTTTCTTTTCTTTTGAATGTGTTATTAATATGCATTTATGTATGAATAATAATCTGCTTATCAATATCAGAATACAATATATGACTGTAGAATTAGTAAATAGTATAATGGAACTGTAATCAAGTCAATGGAATATATATATACCACATAGATATGATAGATAAGATAGATAGGACAGATATAGGGCCATGAAACGCATATAACATATATCATCATGTATTAGTAAACATAAGATTGATCAGGTCTTATGGCTAGGACTGTTAACCCTTTCCAGCTAGGGTATCATTATATAATGTGCACATTGCCGACAGTATGTACCCACTATCCTGTCGGAGTGGCAGTTCTGTCACATCTCATCGGAATCGATAAGAACATGGAACAAGTCAATAGATATTAATATACATTATCAATCTCATCAAGTAACAGTAGCTTGTGAATTTAATCAAATGAGACTATGATATAGCAATGGATAAGCAATATATGAATCAATAGACAGTAGTAATATGATTAGCAATTAACAATGGGATGGATCAAAAGTTGGGCAAATCAAGTCAAAGAGTTGGCTCAATTGGCATGCTAATGTCTCTGGTGATGATGGCATTCAAATGGTAGGCTTACGGATGAAATCAATGGTAGGCCTATGAATTTGAACTAGACATTTCATCGAACACTTGGTGTGTAATATTCAATAGATATTTTGGTAAGGTTTTGGTGCAACATTGAAATTGCCCCAATATCAATCAACAATTACACAATATAAGTTATTCAATAGGTATTTAGTTTTCATCAATAAACAACATATGAAGGATCAAATAAGCATGAAAAACTAAAGGAAAATGAGGCAAAAACATAGGCAAAAATACCTTAATGGCATTCGGCCAAAACATGATTTTTAAGGTAAGTTTTCAAACTTCAATTTAACCCTTTAAGCATAACAAATGATGCATATTAAACTCACATAGTACTTCAAATCACTTGAATTGCACACTTTACCACCAAAGTCTTTAAAGTAGGCAAAAATGACAACTTTCCAATTCTTTGTTCTCTACATCAAACCAATCACATATAACCTATCTATTAGACATCAATTAACATAATCTAACCTCAATTAACATTAACTAACACTAACTCAAAGATTCATCTATTACAACTTTGAATTAGGGTTTTCAAATTAGGGAAAACCTATCAAATGCATCAATTGATGCAATTAAACACATTACTCATTCTATTCAATATCTAAAACATATAAATCAAGCATTAAAACAAAGAAATCACATCTTTACTTTATGATGATGTGTGGACAGAAATTTACTAGCCAACCAATCTTGAAATTTCTTGATTTTCCAAGTAAACCAAGGTTGGAAATCAAAGAATCAATGGTTTGATTCAAGTTTTTTTTATTACTTTTTTTATTTTTCAAGAAATTTGGTGGAGAAATTGGAAGAATATATTCGGCCAACATGAATAAGAAGAAAGAAAATGGCCAAAAATATCATAAGGCATGCTTATATATTAAGTTAAAATTAGCAAATTGTATTTAGGTCCTTAAACTTTCTAATAATCATACTTTTGCCACATTTCCTACTGTAATTTATTCTGACAATTCTGTTGAGAATTAGATTTCAAAGTGGCAATTCAAATAGCTTATTTTTATTTATACTTTATTATAAAAATAGTTTCAGAGCCATTATGAAACTCAGACAGTCGGTTTTCCACTATAACTTTAAAGCTTCATTTATTTACAATTTTGCCATTACTTACTTTTTCAATGTTCTTAAACATTTTTCACCTTTTTTTTTCTCTTTAATTTCACATATATTTATGTGATTCTTTATCCCCTAATTTAAATCAAAAATTCTTCAGTCATCCGGACTGCTATTTTCTCGGCAGTGTTATTAACACCGACATTTTCCAGGAAAGTATCATTAATGCATTCTAACTATGTCTCAAAAATTCTCTTTAGTCATTTTGATGTTTCCAGACCAATAACTGATTAAATAACTATTTAATCAGGGTAGTATTTCTTAGAGTATTACATTCTACCCCCCTTCAAATAAATTCATCCTCGAATTTAAAATAAACACATACCTTAATGTTGGAACTAGAATAGTTACTTGGCTTTCATGTCTTATCCACTCTCCCATGCACATTCTTCTATAGATTGATTCCTCCACAATACTTTTGCCATTAAAATCTCTTTATTCCGTAACTGTCAGACTTGTTGATCTACAATTCCTATTGACACTTACTCATATGACATTTCTTCATTAACATTAATATCTTATACTTGCAATATATGTGACGGGTCTGACATATACTTCCATAGCATCAAGATATGAAAATACTGGATGAACATGGCTCAAATTAGAAGGAAGAGCCAATTTGTACTTTACATTGTCAATCCTTTCCAATACCTCAAATGATCCCATATATCTTGGGGACGATTTTCCTTTCTTGCCAAATCTCATAACACCTTTCATAAGTGAGATCTTAAGAAAAATGTGGTCACCAATAGCAAAATAAGCATCCTTTCTCTTTGGATCCACGTAACTCTTTTATCTGCTAAAATAGTCTTCATTCATTCTTTGATAATTGGCATCTTTTTCATTGTCTCTTTTTTCAACTCTGGACCTTCTAATTGTTTCTCACCCGGTTTCATCCAACATATCGGAGACTGACATTTTCTACCATGAAGTGTCTCATATGGGATCATTTCGATAAAAGAATGATACCATTGTTATTTGAAAAATTCAATCAATAACAAATATTGATCCCCATTTCCTTTAATTTCCATAACACATAACTTTAATATATCTTCTAATGTTTGTATCATTCACTCTTATTGTTCATCTACCTATGGATGGAGTGTTGTACTAAACCGTAGTTGTGTACCCATAGTTTCTTGGAACATTTGCCAAAAATTAAGAAGTAAACTATGTCCCTCTATCAGACATTATCATTAAAGGCACTCCATGAGCCTTACAATCTTATCAACATATAGTTGTGCATACTGAGCTGCAACATAACTTGTTTTAACCTCAAGGAAATGGGCAGATTTGTCAAACTATTAATAATATTCATAGTAACCTATTTCCATTTCCACTCAGGTAACTGTATCTCTTGTAGCAAACCCAATGGTTTCTAATGTTCAAACGTAATATGTTGACAGGCTAAGCATGTAGACACAAACTTAGCCACATCTCTTTTCATATTAAGCCATCAATAAACATCTTTTAAATCATGGTACATCTTGGTAATTCCATGATGTACACTGTATGAAGAATAATAGGTCTCTCTTAAAATTTGTTCCTGGAGTCCATTAACATTGGGCACACATAACTGTTTACCACATTTCAAATTACCAACCTCATTTGTGAATTATGATACTTTACCCTTTTGAACATCTTTCTTTAATATACTTTATAAGATATGGATTCCGATCTTGTGTCACTTTAATATCATTAATTAACAATGGCTTAAACCATAATTGGGCTATCAGAGCCTGGTTACGATCTTGGGATCCCAAATTTAACTCCATACCCATATCAATTAGCTCATTCATTTCACGAATCAAAGATCTTTTGGAAATTAAGATATGAGCTAGACTGCCCATTGACTTTTGATTAAGAGCATTTGCTACTACATTAGCTTTACCCAAATGGTAAAGGATTTCAAAATCATAATCCTTTAACAGTTCAACTTACGTTCGTTGCCAAAGATTCAAATCCTTCTATTGAAATATATACTGTAGACTCTTATGATCCGTATAAATTTCACGCTTAGCACCATATACATAGTATCTCCAAAACATGTGTCGGATAATTCATCTCATGCTTTTTTAACTGTCGAGAAGCACATGCAATCACTCTTCTATTTTGCATTAGAACACATCTTAATCCAACTCTGGAAACATCACAATAAACTATGAATTTATCATCCTCTGATGACAATATTAACACTAGTCCACTAGTGAGACAAGACTTCCATGTCAGGAAACTATGCTCTCACATTCATATGTCCATTGATACTTCTCTTGTTTACTGGTCAACTTAATCAATCAGAGTTGAAATCTTAGAAAAATCTTTTACAAATCTCTTGTAGTAACCTTATGACTAAGGAAACTACAAATCTCAGAAATATTAGTAGGCCGAGGCCAATTAACTACTGCTTTACCTTTTAAGAATTAACCTTGATACTATCTTTACATACCATATGACCAAGGAAACACATTTCAATTAGCCAAAACTGGCATTTAGACAGCTTGACATACAATTGATGCTTTCAAAGTGTCTGTAACATAGTCCTTAAGTGTTCTACATGCTCCTCTTCACTCTTAGAATAGATAAGAATATCATTTATAACACTATGACAAACTTATCCAACAGTTTTTGCAATTGCACCTTTAGCTCTTTCAATTCAGCAAGTGCCTAGATACACCTCAATCTCAAACTCTATCTCTTTATTAAGGGTAGCCCTAACAATTCCTCAGGAAAGACATCAGGAAACTCTCGAACCACAGGTATCTAATCAATCCGTATTGAAATCTTTTGCACATCTATTACATATACTAGATACACTATACAACCCTTCTTTATCATATTTCTAGCCTAAATAATAAAAATGAAACTAATTCTAGATTCATACTTATCACTCTGGAACTCAAAATCTAGTTGCCCCTCAGGTTGGAATTTAACTATCCTCTAATAGCAATTAATAACTGCTCAATGTGCAGTTAACTAATCCATACCAAGTATTACATCAAGTTGCAACACAGGCAACTCTATCAAATTAACATATAAAATGTTATTATCAATTTCAATAACACACCTTAGATAATAATAATAATAATTCACTTATATACTCTCCTCAATAGGTGAAGTTATCTCTAAGGGCACATTCAATAATTGTCTCTCTTTATTTAACTATGGCGCAAACAAAAGAGTGTGTGACATCAGAGTCAAACAATGCATATGTTATATCATTATGTATTAAAATCATACCTGTAACTGCATTATCAGATTTTTGTGTCTCCTGAGTGTTAGAAGTAAAAATTCTTCCTCGGCCTTTACCTGCTGGGTCTAGACTACTGTTAAGACCATGTCCTTTACCTATGCCCCTACCAGGAGCCTCTCTAGTCATATTTTGACTCATTTGCATTGTAGGCTGACATATTATAGCAAATGGCTATTGATCACCCCATAAAGGATGTTTGTTAATGAAATGACCATGTTGCCCATATTTTAGGCAAGTATCTGACTGTCTACGGCATTCCCCTCCATGTCTTCTGCCATAAAAATTACAAATGGGCATACTAGGTATCTGAGTAACAGGTTGAGAAGATCCCTGTGAATAAGCAGGTGCTGACTGCATTGGAGGCCCTTTACTATGAGTCCTCCTCCTCTGGCTCCCTGATGGAAGTCTCTGATCAAATTTAGGCACAGGCTCTATCTGTCTAGGTTGAGAGCTAGCCTCACCTCTTCTGTTTTGAGAATCAGGTCCACCTTTCTTTTTCTAATCTCTTTTAGCTCTCTCTATCATATACTTTTCTTCCATTTGATTAGCTTTCTCAATAATAGTAGTCAGAGATGTAAATTCTATAGCAATCAAGGCATTGTGAAATGAGGCATGTAATCCTCTTTTGAATCTTACAATAAATTTTGCCTCAGTAGGAGCAATACGCGTAGCATATCTGCTAAATCTAATAAATTCCTATGCATACTCTTCAACAGATCTATTACCCTGCTCCAGTTATTCAAACTGAATAAGGTTTCTTGCCTTTACTCATTTGGTTAAGAATTCATCAATCAATCCCTGTCTGAACTCTGCCCAGGTGGGAGGATGATCACCATACAATCTGGGCTCCATACGTTTGAAAAACCATGTCCAAGCTTCCCCCTTCAGAAGCAATCCAACTAACTCAACTGCTCTAACATTGAAGCTAGGTAGTCTCCTAACCACTTTTTCATTCTGCTCCAAAAACTCGATTTGCTCATCGCCTCTGTCACCTTTGAACTCTAGCAGATTTAACTTTAGAAAATTGAATATAGTAACTCTTCCATCATCAATAACTCGGAGGGCTCCTTATACAGCAGGCTCGCTAGGACACACTGTTGGTTGTACTAGAGCTGGAGTAGGAGCAGCAGGTACAACAACTGGAGCAACTGGAGGTGGCACTACTGGTGCTGCTGGAGGTGGCGGCATATTCTATTGTTCCCGCCTCAATTAGGCTAATTCACGGCGCAATTCCATCATTCTTTGCATCATTTCCATTCTCTAAGGTTATTGTTTTCCCTGGTTTCTTCTATCATTCGTTGAGATCTGGAACGTTTCTCTGTTATTTCCCTGACAAGAGACTCATTAGAGGCTACTTCGGCCTCTCTGGTATCTTCTCTGTCTCTGTCGTCAGACATCTCTATCAACTACAATGGCTTGAATACCCTATTCATCAAATCCATAAATGCAGCCGGTGCATTTGTTAAACCAAATGGCAACACCAAGAACTCGTAGTAGCCATATCTCATCCGAAACACCGTCTTAGACACATCTTCCTTCTGAATCCTCAACTGGTGATAACTCGACCTCAAGTTGATCTTGAAAAAATAACTTGCCCCTTGTAACTGATCAAACAAATCATCAATTATGGGCAACAGATACTTATTTCAAATAGTCACCATATTAAGTTGTCGGTAATCAATGCACAACTACATAGAACTATCCTTCTTCTTAACAAATAACACTGGTGCACCCCATGGAGAACTAATAGGTCTGATGAACCCTTTGTCAAGCAAATCCTGCAATTGCACCTTCAGCTCTCTCAATTATGTTGGTGCCATGCGATATAAATGTATAAAGATCGGATTCATTCCAGGCAATAACTCAATATTGAATTCAATCCCTCTCCGACTGCAAACATGTCAATTATTTAGGAAAAACATTTGGATACTCACTCACAATTGGAATCTACTCCAATCCCTTCACTTCCTTCTAAGTATCACAAACATATGCCAAGTGACCTTGGCAACCCTTCCTTAACATCCCCTTTGCCCCAATGGTTGATATCACATTGTAGGGTACTTCACTCATTTTCCCTTGAAACTCAAACTCCTCACCCTTAGGTGGTTTGAAGACTATCTTCTTCCGATTGCAATCTATGGTTGCAAAATACTTGGACAACCAATCCATGCCTAAGATAACATCGAACTCTAATACCAACAATTTAATCAAGTCTACCTCCAAACTCTTTCCATCAATACTAACAACACATGCAGGATAGAAATTTCGGACCTCAATCTCCTCTTTTAAGGGGGTAGACGCAACCATCACATCATCATGCAACTCACACAACATGCATAACTTCTTAGCAAAGCAAGATGATATGAAAGAATGAGATGCTCCTGAATCAAACAATACTCCTGCATTATGAGCTTGGAAAGGAAGAATATATGTGACAACTGCATTAGAGGCTTGGGCTCCTATTGATTGAATGCAAAAACTCTCCCTCTTCCTCTACCCAAAGAAGTCTGACCTGGAGCTTGAATTGCAGGTGAACCTGATCCTTGGCCTGCTTCTGTACCTTTGATATAACCTCGGGCTACCCCAGCTTAAGCACTACTGCTCCCCACTCTCTCTATCTGAATTGTAGATTGTTAAGCTGGTGGTCTCACGGTAGTCACTGTTTGTGGGCAATCTTTCACAAAATGCCCAAGCTGTCCACAATGGAAACAAACCCCCATCTTGACATGACATGGTATTAAATGCCTCTTCCTATAAGTAGGACACTAAAAATTACCTCCCGAAGGTGCAAAACTAGTTGTGACCCTGCTCATCTGTGAAATAAGTCTAGAAAGATTAGGCCTGTACTGTGACCTTTCTGGCTATCCTTTGAATCCACTTTGAGGAGTATAGTACCTCAAAATATCCATGCTCCTCACTCTACTGCTATCCTTGTTAGGCCTAGAGGAACCCTATACTCTAGCCTTCTTCTTTTGCTCTCTTTATGCTTTCAGTTCCATTTCTCGATTCTCAATCATTCTGGCCTTATTCACCAGTCGAGAATATGAGTCAAACTCATGAGCAACTAGCACACGAAACAGTGGAGGAATCAAACCTCTCATGAAGTGTTGAATCCCAGCAGCCTCTGTAAAAACTAATGCTAGAGCATACTTACTTAACTGACTGAACCTCCTAGCGTATTTTGATATGCTCATTTCCATAGTTTGAACCAACCATTCAAACTCTACAGCTTTAGCCTCCCTCACACTTTCTGAAAGAAATTCATCCATAACCATGGTCTTAAACTGTTCCCAAGTAATATCCACATTAGCCCGAAGTAATCCAGTCACACTTCTCTTATACCAATCTCGGGCATCATTCCACATCAAGTTGCCCACAAACTCCACTACCTTTTTATCTGGAATCCTCAAAAGCTGAACCTTATCTTCTATTATCTTAAGGAAATCAATGGTATCCATATCTCCCTTATACTCCGGAGGCTTGAGTTTCATAAACTTCTCAAAAGGCAACTCCTCAACCTGTGGCACAAAAGGTGGTGGTGGAGGAACCACTGGTGGAACAGGAGTTACTGGTGTTGGAGGAACTAGCTATTGCAATTGTTGTGTGATAAGTGCCTCCAATCTTTCATAGTTCTATTGCATCTGATCAAACCTCTGTGCCACAACATCATCCATATGAGGTGTAGGTGGAGGAACCACTCCCTCTCCGACACTGCCCATATAATCCTCCTCTAAAGGATCATCCCTTCTAGGGAAGCCTCGTCCACTCCTACGACCTCTACCTCTTCTCGAAGGCATCTCGACACTGATAAAGGAAAATAAACAACTTAGATTTATAACACAGCGGCAAATGCAGATCTATACCAAAGGAATACAAAATAATGACAAGACATGAATAATATGCTTCGTAGTTTACTTATTCAATTACACTTAAGCTAGTGAACTTACACATCTATCTATCTATCTATATATTAAACCTATAGCTCTAATACCACCTTTGTTACACTTCAAAACCAAAAGTCTGATGGTCCAAGGGCAAGGGTAGGCTTAAGGCCACCATAAGCTGTAGAACCCAAACCTGGATCAACAATCATCAATAATATTCTATAACCATACAATATATAGATAATCCATCAATACAATATCACTTACTCCTTATCGACCAAAATACAAAATACAATCATCAATAAGGAATAAGGATTACCAATAAGCTCAATCTAATACAATTCAATCTACGGAACCACTATGATTAGTATTTCGAATAATACAAAACATCAAATGATTATCAAATCAATACATTAGCTTCTTAAAGAGAGAAAATAATTAAGAAGCTCTGTCTATCCTGTCAACAGGTTCTCTAGCACATGAAATCCATTATAGAAGAAAAGAATGAGTAGAAAACTCAATAAGTTATGGAGATACAATAATACTTCAAGTCTTACATTGATTGATCAAAGAATAGATCAAATTCAATATATATATATATATATATATATATATATAGTAACAATGGTTTATAAATAATAATAATACATTTAATGATATATATACATTTATATGTGCCTATAAAGAAATGACACCCATCAATGTGACGATAGAACAACCATCAATCCATACCATCCATCCATCGAGATACTATGATCTCAAACCATACGTATGCTTGATAAGAACATACGTCCCAGGGCCGATAGGCTTCCCCTTGGTAAGGCCACTGATACAATTTGACCTTATCAGCTAGGTCACTGGTGCACACAGTCAAATGATTTCTCCCTCATTAGAAAGACGTTCTAAATTGTCAATAGCCATACAATTGATACAATTAATAATAGGTGGGTCTAGAGACCTCACCTTATCAATATCATTAAAAATATTCAATAGGTTTTCAATAATTGTATATGATCCAAATGGTCTTTTAAAGGGAATAAATTCCAATGATGCCTTAAGGCCCAATGATATTACAATATCAAAAATAATAACATTCAATATGAAATTTAGTCCAAGAACAATGACTAAACTTCATTCAAGAACAATATTAACAAGTATGGATTTCATAACAAAGAACAAATTATCCCATAACTTACCTTAATCTAAAGCAAATAAGCTCAACTATCACCATAATCAACAATCCTTAGGTCTTTGGGCTCACCAAGCCTAAAACAACAAATTTTCAAAAATGGGTCAATTAGAGTTTCCTTCCCCAAAAACAAAATACAAAGTATTCTAGGATTTTATACCCATTAGTACTTAATAAAATGATTTTTAATATCAATTAAACCATTAAATGAAGAATTACTATTCACCCTACTATTCATATAAAACTATTAAATCTCACAACTTCCATAACAACCATAATCAATGGCAATAATGCTCATAAAAGACTACTAACAACCTACAACAACTAATCTAACAATGTCATAATCCATAAACAATTATAGAAGCAAAGGTCTAGGATTTAGACTTCAAAATCCTAACAAGAGATTTCTTACGAAGAGAAACCTTTGAAGTGATTTGATGCCTTAGAATGTGTTTCCCATGAACAATCCTTGAAGAAAATGGCTATTTGGATGATCAAAAAACAATATGGCTAATTGAGCAAGGGAAAGAAATGAAGAGAAGAAGAAAATAAAATTTGGTTTTTGGTTTAAAATCTGAAAAATGACTTATGTTTATAGAGCTCGAAGTTTTACGCCCGTGAAGAATGAGTTTCACACCCGTGAACAACAAAAGATCAATTTCTCGTATTTAGACAGAGAGTAAAGTAACGGCCGTGATTAGAGTTCACGCCCGTAAAACATCAAAGTTCAAATTAATGGTCATAAGAAGAGTTCACGCCCATTAAAACAATTGGTTCCTATTCTTCAAGGCAATCACTTATCAAATCCATTCTAACACTCATCAAAACAACCCTAAAATTAACTAACACACTCTAAACAATATCTATAATAAAGAAATAATTCTAAGAATCAATTAATATAATCTATAACCATGGGACCATCAATAACCTCATGCAACCATATAATTCGAAATCTTGGGTGTTACAGTTAGATTTTGCTACTTAATAAAATCATAAAGAATTTGAAAATTTCACATTGGCCCCTTAATTTTCGATATTCAAAAAATGACCCCAAAACTTTTATATATTTATACTTTTTCCTCATTTTTATTTTAACACTAATAATTTATTTATTTTTTCATTCCGCATTTAATTAGAGTTCCAATGATGTTTCCATGAAATTTTAATGTTAACAAAATAATAAGGACTCATAATTCAAATTTTGAAGTTTTTTTTTTAATTACACACATATAACTTATATATATATAAATAAAAATAATTTTTCTATTGATGCACATGTTATGGCTCTACATGTAATTATGAAATTTTATAGGGTGTTACAATTACCAACGGAGAGGGAGATTGAATTTAATGTTGAACTCCTTTTGAGCATGAATCCCATATCTATTGTTCCTTATCACATGAAACCTACTGAGTTCGAGAGAGTTAAAATTCCAATTACAAGGTTTGTTAGACAAGGGATTTATTAGATCGACTAGTTTACCTTGGGGTACTCTAGTTCTCTTTGTCAATAAGAAGGATGGTTTACTTTGGTTGTATGTTGGCTATAAGCATTTGAATAAAATGACCATTAAAAATCGATATCCTCTTCCTAGAATTGATGATCTCTTTGATTAGTTATTGTCACGACCCACTTTTGGATCGCGACAGTCCTAGGGCATGGGTAGACTTAAGGTCACCGGAAACCCGTAGAGCCCATGAACAATCCAGTTATCAATCATTCAATTAATTTTAATTCATTCATCAATGCTTAAATTCCATTTATTACTTATAAATTTTTAAAAAATTTTACCAGAGTTTCCTTTGAAATTTTAACTTTAATCCCGACCCAAAATCGGGTCTTTCATAAATCACACAGCCTGTACTAAATTTTTTTTTTACACTCTCAATAATTTTCCATCCTTATACCATCAACTTCACAGATCAATAATCATACATGGAACTTATATATTTCTTTTAAAAATATAAATATTATTTTAGCATTTTCAGTACCACTGTCTCTATCACTTCACTGTCATTGTCATTATCAATCATTATACACTACACATTACAATTTTTAATGCCACTGAATTGTCAATTATTTTAATGTTCATAAATCATTATAGTACTCAATCATCTAATTACATTCAGTACCATAGAGCTCTATGAGTTGACACTTTTGACTTTTAGAAAATAAAATTCTACCTAGATGAACTTGACATTCCAAGTCGGAGAAGAAATTAACTTGGAATCAACCTTCACTATCTCATTCTTATAAAAACTATAAACCACAATAGGGTGAGCATAAAAATACTCAGTGAGCAAGTATACATCATTAAATAGGTGATATAAGCAAATGATAACAAAGGATAACAATGGTAGTCAAGTATCAATAAATACAATGAAGAATATCAGTATATTCAATTAACATGTCAAGGTAAATTAATTTGCACACCAAATGTGTCTTTGGAAGTTTGGAACAAGTAACAATTAAATCGATAAAAGAATGGCCATCAATGGTAAGCAATAAATATAAGCTTGGAATTAATGAATAGGTAAATAATACTCGAATAATATAGATAAGACAGATAAAGGGCCCTGAAACATGTAGACTATGTGTGATCACACGGTCGATCTCATATCAAGTAAACATAAGAATGATAAGGTCTTACGGCTAGGACCAATAATTCTTCCCAGATAGGGCATAAGTAAACAATGTGCACATTGCCGATAATATGTACCCACTACCCTGTCGGAGAGGCAGCTCTATCAAATCTACATGTAAAATAGGTTAATGGAAATCAATAACAATATTAAATATTCATTAGGAATATTATGGTAAAATGTCTTTCGATCGATATATATGGGCTTACTGGTCAATCAATATCAATACATTTCATTAATTATGTATCAGTTTCTTTAATTGATACAAGGGTAGCCATTAACAGTAAATATCATGGTATACGATTAAACATTTGGTGTGCGTACTTTTGGAAACATTTGGGTACATAATCAATCAAGAACAATAGGCTTTCCAATATCAATAACAATCAATGAATATGGATAAATTTCAATCTTTAGGAAGATCAAATAATGATCAACAATAACAAAGTGGTATTTAATCAAGAAGGAAACATACTCATTGGGTCAACAAATCAAAACATGGGTATGCATGATTATGTATACATTACTCACCTTACTAATATCTCGTACATTTCTGTTTTCCTTTATCTTTGATTCTTTGCCTTATCTCTTTCGGAACCCATCACATATCTTATTCATTCTTGACTTCACATATCCAATTAATTTCCATTTAGATAATATTTAACATAAATTTACATTACTTATATTTATATTAAAGAAAATTCCTCAAATTTCCAAGTTACGAGGGTTTTTCTGTGCAAAATTCTTTATTGGCAGCCTGTGTTCTATTACTCATATGTCTCTCTACAATTACCCAATTACTTTAATTCTTGTTTCTAATTAAACTTAACATATAAGGTTCTAACATATCCAAATTTTACATTAAAATCATTACTACACAAGTTATGGTGTTAATTTAAACTTAGGTTTATAACCAGCCCTGCTATCCTGCATTCTGTCTGCAATCCTATTCTAGCAGATTTTGTTCTTTTGCTAATAACTCAATCAATACTTAACCAATTACTTTAATTACTTTTCCTATTAAAAATATACACATAAAATTATAACATATACAAATTTCAGAATTTTTAGATCACTGAACAATTATTAGTAAATTTCTAAAATTAAATTACTGCCCTGAAATCTCTATCCAGACATACCCAGTTTCTATGCCTATAATTAATACCGTACTCATCCAATTATAAAACCATTTTACAGTCATTTATATAAAATATAAATTAGCATCTTTAATGTTTAATACTTTTTCTAATTCAAACTTTAAGATCCTTATATAAATATAATTATGTAACCTATGTTCTGTTAAATAGTCATTTCGGGCAGTCTACACTTATGACCTAATATCTCATAAACCACAAATCCAATTGAAAAAATCTTTAACAAGATTATAGGTAAGACATAATGAACACTTTTCATGTTGAACACATCTTCTAATTCTATCTCTATCATTATATACAATAAAAATACAGTAACATTTTTTCATAACCCTAATTCCAGGCTAGTCATAGTTTTTATTCAATAACTCTTTCCTAACTTCTAATTTTCCAAATTTCTTTTACAGAAATCTAAACATATTTGTCTACAACTTTTATGTTTTTACCATCCTCAAATTCAGTCATTAAAATTTCAGAATATTAGCCATAAATTACTGCCTTAAAACAAATTTCAAAAACTATATAAACCCTAACTCATTCTTTATATTGTTTAACTTAATTACCTCAATTATTTTCCAAATCAAACCTTAGAACTCTTAATACAATTAAAAATGATAAGTTTAGAATCATTACCTTAGATTAAATTCTTAAATTCCATCTTCTTTCTTCCTCCATAAAGCTTGAATACAAATTTTCTTTCTTCCCTCATCTTCCTTCTTTAATATCCTAGTCTATTTTTGGTTGATTTCTATGGAAAGGTTGGAAGACTTATTTCTATGGTGTTTTCCTCCTTATCATGATTCGGCCACTCTTCCAAAAGTGGCAGCCAACCCTTATCTTTTATACACTAAAGCCAACTCCAAAAAGAAATGAAGACAAAACAAATAGAAATTTATAGATTTGACTTATTTGGCATCTATTTAATTATTTAATAAATTAATTAATCATTTTCCTATCAATTATTCCTTTTCCCCTCACCCTTGGCAGCCACCTATCTGATTTTTGGAATGGTGGGTCCCACAACTTTATTTAATTGCACATTTGACCTAAAAAACATTTTGACCCCAAAACTTTCTGTAATTTATTCTGTCTATTCTGCTTAGATTCAACCTTAAGTGTGGGGAGTGAAATACCTTATTTTAAGTTGTTCTATCCTTTAAAAATAGTTCTGGGTCATTTCTGGATCCCAGACAATGGATTTTCAAAATTACCCCCAAAGTTGCCTTTATTTATAATTTTGCCATTACTCTTATTTTTAGTGTTCCAAAATATTTTTTAACTCTTTCTTTTCACCATAATTTCACATAAAATTAACCTATTTAATCCCCCAAGTATGGGTTAGAAATTTTTAAATTTGCTAGACTGCTATTTTTCCGGCAATATTTCCAACACCGATGATTTCCGAAAAAGTCTTGCATTTGCTTTCTAACTTTGTCTCTAAAATTATTTCCCATCATTTCAATACTTTTAAACTATAAACTGAGAATTAAATCATGTATTCAAGATGGAATTTTCTAGGGTATTACATTCTATAATATCTGCCATTTTGAAGTGTATTTATTAATTTTATATGTTTGGTGAATTTTAAAATTTTAAATGAGAATATTGAAAATTTCAGAAAATTTTTATTTTGGGTCGCAGTAGAATTCCGTGTTGACCATTACTTACTCTTAAAGACATAATTTGATAAAGTGTAAAATATCAAAGTTGTTAATTTATGTCTTAGCTATAACTCTGTAAAATGGTTTGGTGAAATTCTGTATGTGTGATGAGTTGTGCCTATTTGAGCAAGGCTGGTCTGATTAAGAATTTCTGCAGGAATACAGTGTTTGTTTGAAATTATTGGGAATGACTGAGGCAGAATTAGCTGAAGTTGTGAACATAAAAAATGTTCCTTTGTGTGTTAAGATGATGCCTGTAAAATTTCAGAATTTTTGGATAAGTGGATCTCAGTGGAGAGTGTTTTGCATCAGGGCTGTTCGGTTAGACTTTGAGGCAGGAGTCTGGGTGACATTTAGAGAGTCACCACTGTCTGTATGTTGATTAGTTTGATATGAAATTTGAATATGTTGTAATTCTGTTTGTTGATTTTAAGTGGCAAGAAGAATTGGTAAGTTTGGATTTTTGTAGCTCATTTGCGAGTTGGCTTAAGTTGGGATGTTCAGGCAAGAGTTTAACTTAGAAGTATTGGTTATGGAGAGCCAGCCTTATGTGAGAAGGCATTTTGCAGACTGGCAATGCGAGGTGGCATTATGGCGAAGTGGTGAAGAGCTTTTGAAGAAGTGGCGAAGAGCTTTTGGCGAAGAGCTTTTTGGCGAGGAGCAGATGGCAAAGAGGCATTATGCGAGGAGGCATTATGTGAGGAGAGAGATGTGCGAGGTGGCAGTTCGCGAAGAAGCGAAGAGGCAAAGAAGCGAAGAGGTGAAGAAGAATTGCCGAGGTGGCATATGCGAGGAGAGTTTGGCGAGGCAGCATACGCGAGGTAGTTTATGCGAGCTGGAATGTGCGAGGCAGCAATGTCGGATCAAGGTTGGCGAGGTGGCAAGTGCGAGCTGGGAATGCGAAGTGGGAATGGCGAGCTGGTTAGGCGAGGTGGCTTTACCGAGGTAGGTCTCGCGAGGCGAGCTAGTCAGCGCGTTTTTGTGCAGAAGCTTATTTAACCCTAGTAACCAGCCAGCGATTTTCACGATTTTTCTTTCTTCCTTCCTTTGTCAATTTCAGTCTTCTTCTCAAATTTGTTCCATATTTATTCTAAGGCATTAAGGCTTAGATTAATGCAATAGACTTCTAGATTAGTTTATTATTAAGGCAGAATCATCAATTTGAGCTCAGTTTTGCAGAAAACTCAGTTTGAAGGAAAAATAAGGTAAATTTTCTTCTTGAGTTATTTTCTTTGGATTTATTTAACTCTATATGTTAGGATAATTAATTCTGGGTATATAGAATTTATTGTTAGTGATCTGAAGCAATTAATGGTAATTAATGTGGGAGAATTTTAGAGGATTAAACTACTGTGAACAGTAACTCCAAAATTTAATGTGGAATTTAATGCAGTTTTTCTTTAAGAGAACTAATGAGATATTGTTAGGAATTAAGAGTAAAGATTCTAAGATAATTTATTATTAGGAAATCATGTGGAATATCAATAATTTGGAGAACCCTAATTTTCGTGTACTTGGGATTTTCTTAGAAGGAGAATTTAGAATTTGATTGAGGCAAATTAAGTGAGCCGTTTGCTAAGGAAAATTTAAGGAAATTGTGCAAAAGGTAAGTATGAACACTTTGTTTGATTACCATCCTTTGAAAGTATTATAACCAATTATTCTTACATTTGTTATCCTATTGTACCTATATATTCATAAACTGTATATTATGAATGGCTTGATCAATATCCTTGGATCAAGTTCACATGACTTACTTGTGAAACCGAATTGAATTATTGTTGTATGATGATGGTCTTGCGACCAATATATTTACTATGTGATTGAAACCCATGATCTATGGATAGAACGCTTTTCTCAATGAGAGTAAATTCATTGGTCCATTGTGCACTTTGGGAGCCCAGCCGATAGGGTCTTTATCGGTGTTCCACCTTGAGGGGGCCATGAGCTCTAGGCGCATGTCTGGCCAAGTATGTGTGCACGTTGAGGTAGCAAGGCTATCGATACGTATGTTATGATATGTGATCAGTTCTTCCGGTTGATATTTGATAATGCCATTCTTTGTGGGCATTCTATGTTCTAAAGATGAACCATGATTTGAATTTGACATGATTTGATATAGCGAAATTATTATGAGAACCACTTTCTTTCAAGTAAAAAGCTTATAACTTCCTTCATGCCTATATATAAAATTTATTTGTTCATTGACCATGATTGGATATTTCATTATTATTGTATAATGTTCATATCTTACTGAGTTGAAGGCTCACTCCTCTTCTGTGGATTTCAGGTGGTAGTTTAGCTCGTGAG
>CANXYC010242665.1:0-23330 GCA_948193065.1 Aleurites moluccanus | reverse complement strand
AACTCACCTCAATTTTCCAATAGCCAATATATTAACCAAATTCACCAATTTCCTCCAAAATCCCCAATTTGGCTACTTTGAGAATTCAGTTTCCAAAATCTACAATTTCACATCAAATTGGTCATCAATTTATTGTTCTCTTATACCCAATTAGCTATTTCTATCATCAATTTATGAATCCCATCACTATTTTATCAATTTATATTTCAAAGTTTCAATAAAACCCTAGAGTTTAGGGATTTCAATAAATTAGTGTTAATCTATGTAAAATAATACTAAACCCATTTATTCTAACCTAAATAATATCTGTTAAATCAATAAAATCTAACAAATAATCACTTACCTCTAATGAGTGTCAATAGCAGAAATTATTCTTCTCTGCCACAAAATATTCTCAGCTCTATCCACAGGCTTAAGACGAAATACTGCAGTCATAAAATATTTCTATGTGTTTTTCACGAATTTTCTCCAGAAATTTTGATGGAGAAATCGGGAAATCAATGAAGAAGATGAAGAAACAGTGTTCGGCTCTTCTGGGAGAAAATACGAGCACGATAGAAAAGAGATGGAGAAAATAATAAGTTTAGGTATTTTAATTCCCCTGTTACTGCCCCTTTATAATAAGTTATTGCTTCTTAAATATAGGCTACTGCCTCAGTAATGGAATTAATTAAATTCCGCTCCGCTATTTCAAATCCGTTGTTCCAGATTGCGAATTCGCCAACTCGCCAATACTTCTTCGCATTGTCGGCTCGCCATTCCACTTCGCATAAGCCAGCTCGCATATGCCTCTTCACACTTCCCTTTTTTCGTTTCCTCTTCGCACTTTGCTCTTCGCAATTTCACTTCGCCTTTCCTCTTCGCAATTCCACTTCGCCTTTTTTCTTTGCCATTTCATCTTCGCCTTTCCTCTTTGCCATTTCCTCTTCGCATTTCCTCTTCGCCTTTTTCTCTTCGCATTTCCTCTTCGCCTTTTCCTCTTCGCATTTCCTCTTCGCATTTCCTCTTTGCCATTTCCTCTTCACCATTTCCTCTTCGCATTTTCTCTTCGCCATTTCCTCTCCGCACTTTCTCTTCGCCATTTCCTCTCCGCACTTTCTCTTTACCATTTCCTCTCCGCACTTCCTCTTCGCCATTTCCTCTCCGCACTTCCTCTTCGCCATTTCCTCTTCGCATTGCCTCTTCGCAATGCCGGCTTGCCACTGCCTCTTCGTCATTGCCTCTTCGCAAATGTCGGCTCGCCACTTCCTCCTCGCATCTCCCACTTCGCATTCTCACTTCGCCTTTTCCACTTCGCGTGGTCAACTCGGCAAGGCCTCTTCGCAAGGCCAGCTCGGCAAAGCTAGCTTGCCAATGCCGGCTGGAAAAACACTTACCCCAACTTACGCAATTCGCTACTGACCTGTAAATTCCTAACTTCCAACACTTAGAATATTTTTACAAATTTAGGAGCTCAATCCTTTAATCAATATTTTACACTGAAATTTCCATTCTTATTTACAATCATTATTCAAAATAATTAAATAAGTAAAATCATACTTATTTGCAAAATAATTTAATTCAGCCAATTGAATTTTTAAAATTACACACACATATATATTCAAAATGACATGCGAAAATGGTAGGTGTTACATCAAGTCTCATCAATTCCCTATCCAATTTCCAATTACATTTCCTATGCCAACCTATCACAACCTTACCAGCAGTTTGCATTATCCATTTCCACAGAACCAGACCCCACAACCTATCACCAAGCTGTTCAACATCCTCATTGGTAAAAAACCATAGATGCTGAACTTACAGCCTTATCCCAAAATAACACCTGGACCATAGTACACTTACCATTAGGAAAAATCCCGATTGGATGCAAATGGATTTATAAAACTAAATACTTGGCGGATGGTACTATCGACAAGTATAAAGCAAGACTTGTGGCTAAAGGTTATACCCAGAAGTCTGGTTTTGATTTTCATGAAACATTTAGTCCTATTGTAAAACATACCACTATTAAGATGTTTCTTGCTTTAGCTGCAACTCATGGCTAGATTTGAGCACAACTGGGCATCAATAATGCGTTCTTGAATGGGAATTTAGAGGAGGAAGTGTCCATACAACTCCTTTTGGGATACCAGATTCAGGGGAAGACTGTACTAGAATCTGGTATTTAGAAAAATAATGGCAGCAGGTTGGTATGTAAGTTAAACAAGTCTTTGTATGGCTTAAAGCAGGCGTCAAGACAATGGAACATAAAGCTCATTGAATGCTTGACTTCACATGGGTACATTCAATCAAGGTCAAATTACTCTCTTTTCTCTAAAAATTCAGCATATGGCTTTGTGGTGTTACTTGTGTATGTAGATGATATTGTAGTTGCAAGCAATAGTATGGAAATGATCACTGAAGTGAAAGGAGTATTGAGTTTCAGCTTTAAATTGAAAGATTTGGGGAAACTCAGGTATTTCTTGGGTTTGGAGTTAGCAAGGACAGCAGAAGGGATTTACTTATGTCAAAGAAAATACACAATGGAATTATTGGAAGAATGTGGTTTATTTGCTGCCAAACCAGCAAGTGTGCCAGCCGAGGTAAATACTCATCTTGTTCATGAGAATAATGATTTGTTGAAGGAGCCTTCTGAATATAGAAAGTTGGTTGGAAAGATCATGTATCTAACCTTAACTAGGCCAGACATCACATATGCTGTTCTAGTTTTAACCTAGTTCATGGATAAACTAGCAAATATTCATATGACAGCAGCTAATAAAGTTCTGAGATACTTGAAAGGGACACCTGGACAAGGAATTTTCTTCTCTTCAAAGGCTGAAATACAATTAAATGCCTACTGTGATAGTGATTGGGGAGCATGTAGAGAAACAAGGAGGTCCCTCACAGGTTTTTGTGTGTTCCTAGGAAGCTCATTAATCAGCTGAAAATCAAAGAAGCAGAGTGTAGTTTCTAGAAGCTCGGCAGAGGCGAAATACAGGTCTATGGCCATGACATGCAGTGAAATAGTTTGGTTAATACAGCTGCTTAGTGATTTTAATCAAAAGCATGGACAAACAGCTTTGCTCTACTGTGATAGTGTCTCATCAATGCATATCGCGAAGAATCCGGTCTTTCATGAGAGGACTAAACACATCGAGATGGATTGCCATTTTGTGCGAGAAAAGGTGGCAGCTGGAGTAGTTAGGTTGGAATATATAAAGTCTGCAAAACAATTGGCAGACATTTTTACTAAGCCACTGCATCTTGGATAGTTTAATTCTTTGCTGGGCAAGATGAGCATAACTAACATATATACTCACCTTGAGGGGGAGTGTAAAGAAGAATTAGAGAATGGTTAAAATGTAGATAGTTTGTTATAGCTAATACATAGTATATAACAGCATATTGTTAAGTTTTGTTAGTTTTTTTGTTATGCTATATATAAGTACTCTGTACACAACAATTAAATTAATCTCTTTAACATCTTTTACAATATTCATTAATTCTTTGTTTTGTCCTATTCTCCTAATAGAGGACAACTCCTACTTGGAACTAGGAATTCACCTTCTCATTGACTGTTCCTGAGCTAGCTTTGCTTAGGGTTGAAGTACGAGAGTATGACATGCCTGAGAAGGATGACTTCGGATGGCATACATGTTTACCTGTCTCCAAGCTGAGACCGGGGATCCGATCAGTACCTCTTCATGATAGGAAGGGAGAGAAGCTTAATAATACAAGACTCTTAATGAAGTTTGAGCTTGTATAAAAACTTTTGTGCTACTAGTTATCCAAGGTATTCGAGGCTCCTCCCCCATACCTATCTTGCAGCATTTACAAAAGGTATTGTAATTAGTTGAAATGAGAGCTTCAATGCAAGCTGGGGCTTGATAATTTCAATTCCTTTTTTTTTTTTTTTTTTCCTATGAATTGAAGCTAAGATAGGCAATGTTGCAAGCAATTATTTTTGTACCTCAATATGGGCCATTGTTAGATGTTGCAGCAAAAAGGTTGTGTCTTGAGTGTTGAGATGTCATAGATGGCAATCTTATTTGTTCTTTCATAATTAGTTGTGGTCACCCATTAAACTAACCTGGAAGCATCTACGAAGTTGGCACTCAACTACTGAACTATGTGACAATCTGAAACAAATCAACTTTATTGGCTTTATATGCCACTAAGGGAAAAAGTATAGACATTTTAAATACTTCCACTTAAGCTTTGTCAAGATGCCGTGGACAATAATTAAGCGTGTATATTTATAGATAATTATTAGGATTATTATTGGCTTTTTGTTGCTTTTCTTTTTTACATTTATTTTAGTGATTCAAATTTCCTTATGGTTTTTTTTTTTTTTTATTAGGATTATACCTTACTAAATAAACTTACTTACCAATTAATTAATTTTTTATATATAATTTTTATTATCTTAGATAAAATAATAATATAATGCAAAATGGGGATTCACAAGTCATAGATTCACTTACTAAGGTAAATATTTCTAAGAATTTTATATAATTTTATAATTAAGAATATAATAAAATATAAAATTATATTAAACAGTTGAAATCCCACCATCAACAAAATAGGGAGATGAAGTGAGTTGTACATGCATTTCATCATTTAATCTTGTATGTCACCCTTAATAATGAAACACCAATCAAAGGTAGCAATGGGTAATTCCAAATCAATTGGAAAAGCAATAATTATGTTTGTTGAGACGTTGCATCAATATAAATGCCTCATATATATATATGTATGGAATTATTTTATGCATGGATGGTCAAACTCAAACTACAACCTCTTACGATACTTAGATAACTATTTAATTATTAAATTTTTAATTTAATAATATATAAAAATTTATTTGCAAATTAATTTCAATATTATTAATAAATGTATGTATTTTTTAAAAAATAAATTTCAAAAATTTTAAAAAAAATCCTCTTACCACTTGAAATCTTAAAGATCATAGAATTTTCATTTTAAAATAATAGAATTAAAAATATATATTTTGATAAATATTAATTAGTTATTATTTATAATAAGATCAACTAGCTTGAAATACATTATTTTAGACTATTTATAATTCTACAATATTTTTTGAAAACAGATTATTATATCCTAAATTAATAAATTTATTTACAATCATAGCCCATAATTAAAATAACTATTCTGAGGTATTTATATAAAAGAAAAAAAATAAAGTAAAAAATATAAAATCAAACTATTGCATAAATATTCTTCGTTTCAGTGAATAATTTAATACTATAATGACTCATAATATGTTATAATTTGTGTACAATAGAGAAAAGAAATTTATATAGTATTCTCTGTCAATAAACAATTTTTAATTTAATTAGAGAGAATAAAATTATTTATTAGCGGCCTAAATTTTTTTCTCTAATTTTTTTAAATTATTAATTATTATAATAAAATCTCTATAAATTAATATCGTTGAAATTCATAAATTCTATTAATTAAAATAGGTATTAATTAATCGATTAATTATTAATTTATTAATTTAAAGATAGTATTTATAATTCAATAAATATATATTTAATTAACTATAAATTCATTATATTTTATTAATTTTATAATCAATTCAATATGAATTAATGAATTGAATAGAAAATATGTGATTAATTGAATAAATTATTAATTAAAATGGTTAAAAAAATATATGATCAATTAAATATAAACTAATTGAAATAATATAAAAAAAATATAATCAATTAAATATAAACTAATTAAATTGAAGAAAAAAAAATGATAAATTGAATATGAACGAAATGAAATAAAAAAAAATAAGTGAATATAATTATTTAAAATTTAAATAATATTTAGAGTTATCTTTTAATAAAATACATATCATTAATATATTATATGTATAATATTAACAAATTATTGATTTATAATATGAATGAGATCATATAATTATATAATAATTTTTAAAAATCTTATTAATTTATCAAAATTATTAATTTAGTCTATTAACTTAAATTAAGACTATAAAAATTATTATATAATAAATCATAGAAATTTTATGATATTACTTTCTTGAATTGCAAAAGGTTGTTATTGATCAGATAAATGTTTTACCTATATGTAGGATACAATTATAAATAAATTTATTAATTTAAAATATAATAATTTATTTTGAAATAATAAGATAAAATTATAAAACATCTAAAAGATAATAGTATTTATTAGAGCAACTGGGCTTATAATAAATTTATAATAAACTGATCCATATTAAATTCTTCTCTCTAATACTAAAAAAAAATCTATAATTTTTTTTTTTTATCTATTAAAAAATATAATTTTTCTAATGAGTAAAAATTAAAAATTCAGATAATTTTAAATAAATAAATTTAAAAATAAAATAAATAAGTGAAAAGTGGGAATTTTAACCAACCATTTAAGATAATATTGATTATAATAAAATATAACTCTATAAAAAAAATTTTTTTTTCATTCAGTTCATTTTTTATATTTATTTATTTTTTTTAATATAATTATTTTATAATTATATTTTATGAAATAATTATTTTTAAAGAGTGTTCTTAGAATACATATTAAAAAATTGAAATAGAAATATAAAAGAATAACTTGTAGCACACAAAAAAAACTTTATAGATGAGGTCCGATCTTACCTCAAAAAGAATATTTATAAAATTAAAAAGAAAAAGTGGTAAACGAAGATTGTTTCTTCTTTGTTGTTGTTTCTTTTTAGAAACGAATCTAGAATTGTTTTATTTCTTTGTCTTTTTTTTATTATTATTTCTTTAATTTTTGTCTGAAATGTTAAAGTTCATATCGAATAAACTTAGGAAAAATAAAAGAAAAAAAGAATATTCATGAAATAATGTTACAGCCATTTTTTTTCTTATTTTATAAAAGAAATCATAAATTAAATGATCACTTAACAAAGAAAATTATAAAAATAAAAAAGACAATGAAAATAATCTTCAACTTTTACATTGACAATAATTTATGAATTTAGATTAAAAGAAAATTCGTATTTTCCAAATATAAGGAAATTAAGAAACTATCAGAAGAACGTGGTTCACATTAATGATAAAGAAGAGTGGTTATTTCACCTTATCCGTATAATAAAGTCGAAATTGTACCTTTATATATATATATATATATATATATATTTGATATATGATGATAATAGATAAATTTAGTTTTTTTTTTTATTTAAATTTTTTATATTATATATTTTTATATATATGTTATATTTAAAAAAAATATAATATATATAAAATAAAAAAATATGACATCAAATAAAGCAGAAGATGTATATTATTAATAAACACCTTATAAATAGCTATTAAATTTGCATATTCTTATAGAATATTCCTACTTGGCTATTTATTTGTATACCTAAAAATAAGAGAGAAGAAAAGGACTAATGAACAAGGAATGGCACGTCTTACACTTATGACTCATTTATTAACAAAAAATAAATAAAATTATGTTGGTTGATTTTGTAATTGGAACTGTTTTTTAAAATTATCAATTATTTATGTAAACTATGTTTTGGAAAAAGTTAAAAAATACAGCTTTTCTAATATCATAAATTTTTTAAATTTTAACGGTTAATTTGAAATAAATAAATTTTTTAAAATTTTATATAATTCATTTGAATTTTATATTTTTAAAAAATTTAATATTTAAAATATTAAAAAAAATTCATTTTAATTTTACGAATTCAATCTTATGAAATTGAATATTAAACCAAATTTTATTAATATAGATAAAATTTAATAAAATAATTATTATGAATAGAAAAATTATTTTTTTTCCTCATGCTTTCTCTCTTTTCTCTTTTTTAGGGATAATAATTTTGACCCGACCCAATTCGACATAAATAGAGCGAGTAATACCCGATCCGTTTAATAAATGAGACAGAAATAATTTTTTATTTTATACCTATGATGAGTTCGGATAATGATAATATCTGTCCCAAACCCTATATATATATATATATATATATATATATATATATATATTTAATTTATGGTTATTATTTATATGAAAAATAAATTATATTATATAAATATTTAAAAAATATATATATTTAAAAAATAAAAAAATAAAAAAATAAAAAATATATATAAATAGGCATACTTGATCCGATCTGATCCCCTCGACCCAAAGTTGGGCAAATGGCAGGAAAAATATTTATATTGATGGGTTGAGTTTGAATTTTATGAAACCTGCCTTAAATTCGATCTGTTGCCATTCTTATTCCTCTCCTCTATTTTCTCTCTTTATTACTTTTTTCTCTTACTACTCTCTTTCTCTCTAATATTTTTCTTTTTGTTTTGGCAACTAATTTTTTATTATATTTATAAATCAAACATTAATTATAAATATAAAATATATTTATTTTAGATATTTTATTTTTGAATTATATTATTAATAATAGGATATTTTAAAAAATAAGAATAAGAATAAATTATTTGTAAATTTATTTCAAATATAAATTTCAATTTTAAATTGTATTACTCCAAACATAAAAAAAATAAAAATAAAAAAATTATGTATATCAAAAAGGCTGTTAAATAAAATAAATACAATTTAATCGCAATGTCTAAAGTATACTAAATTACCAACTTATACCATAAATAACTTATAGTGTAAGATATGAATGGTTACTTTATCTCTAAATTAGGCAATTTTTATTTTAAAGAATCAATGTGAGAAATGTGTATATTATTAAATCTTTGGGAGTTTTATAAGTTGAGAAAATAAAATAAATTATTTAATTTATGAGATAAAAAATAAAATAAAATAAAGAAAAGCATGATACATACTCTTATTATTATGTATGTTATCTAAACAATTATCATACTCTTATTTAGAATTCAAACTCCTCTCTCTCTATATTTTTTCAATTTCCCATTTGGAGATGCACACGTGGGCTATTAGACAACCACCCACGTTGCCATATTCTATCAAAATCAAATAAAAACTCTTTCCCACAAAAGTCAATAATTCATCACAAAACTATAATCAAATTATTCTATGTATCTTTCATTCTAAAACACTACATAATCTTGTCATATCTATATTCAAACTTAATACATTATTAATATAATTGTTTAGTATTGATTAATATATAATAATAATTTATTAATTTTTTTTTAAATATTAAAAAAAAAATTAATTGTAAGTCTATTGATTAAAATAATATACACTTAATTTTAAATTATATCTCAATATATATTTATTAATTTATTTTAAAAAATACATGTTTATATCATTTATTTTAATTTAATATATGTTTAGAATGATAAATTTATAGTAATGATTAACGAAACATAAAAAATTTCTAATTTTTTATAATTTAGTTGAGACAAAAAAAAAAATTGTAGAGATTACATAAACATAAACATAAACTTGTAAAGATTTATGGATTCTTATCTAAGTTGAAACCTAAAACCCAATACTATAAAGCCAACTGTAAATCTGACCCACACAATAATTAGAAAAAAAAAAAATTAGGTACAACCGATCATAGTATTCCTACTTGCATTCACATTGAAATAGTTGAAGTAAAGATGTGTACATAGATGTGCTGTTATCCTATTTAATAACTTTTTTTAATTAAAAAAGGACGGTGGGTCCCATCTCTGACCCCGTTATTTTTCTCTGCAAAAATATCACTTCTTAAACTAAAATTAACACACACACAAAACACAAACTCTCTCTGTTCAAACAATCTAAACGACAAATCTTTTTTTTTTTTCTCATTAGAAATACAGTCATTTTCTCTCCCTTACAAACCATTACCCAAATCTCAAGAGATGTCGAAGCAGACCTACAGAGTTTGTTTCTGCTTCAGCCGGCGGTTCAAGTTGGCGGTGGCAGAGGCGCCGGAGGAGATCAAGACTTTGTTTGATCAGTACTCTGAGAATGGTATTATGACTGTTGATAATCTTCGCCGGTTTCTGGTAGAGATCCAAAAACAAGAGAAAGCTACGATTGAAGAAGCTCAAGCTATCATTGATCATCTTCATGAGTTTAAACATTTGAACGTTTTCCACCGTAAAGGACTCAATCTTGAGGCCTTTTTTAAGTACCTTTTTGGTGATATTAACCCTCCTCTTGACGTTAAACGCGGGGTAATTTTACTTTTTTTTTTTTCTCATTTTATGGCTACATTTTGGATCTTTAATTGCTTATGTGAAATGGGTTTTGTTGTTTTTTTTTGTTTTCCACTGTTTTTGTTGAGGAGCTAAAGTTACTGGGTTTTTGGTTTTGTTTGGATAATTATTGAAGTCAGTCAGTTGAAATAGAGTATTTGTTTGTTTTCCTTTTTCAACACTGTTTACTTAAGGGGGCAATTGGGAATTGATGCGTTATTTTCCACATTAGAAAGGAAAGTCAAGAACTCGAGATTCTGTAGTCTTGGGCTGTTTAAAGCACTTAAAAGAAGAATCTAAAATTAAGATTTTGATTTTCTTTTCTTTTTTAACTCAATAGGCAGTAATCAATTATTGTCTGCAAACACCATAGAATTGTGCATTCCAATGCTTTTTAATAAATTACAATTAGCTTATTTATTTTATTGTAGTTCTCTTTCAATCTCAGAAATTTTGTCTTCCTTTTTGTATGTTATATTTATTTTGTTGAGCATTTGTTTGGGTTTCAGGTGCACCATGATATGAATGCTCCTCTATCACATTATTTCATATACACTGGCCATAATTCTTATCTAACTGGGAATCAACTTAGTAGCGATTGCAGTGATGTCCCCATCATACAGGCACTACAGAGAGGTGTGAGAGTAATTGAACTGGATATATGGCCTAATTCCAATAAGGACAATGTGGATGTTCTTCATGGGAGGTATGCTGTTGTTTTGCAAATGGTGAAATCTAATTGCCTTTCGAAAAGGAAATGAATGTAGAAATAAAATCGTTAGTACATTAACGTGATGAGTTTCTTTCTTCAAGTTTTGTGTTTGTTTCTTTCTTCAAGTTCTTTGTTTGATCTTTTTTCAGGTGATTCAAAAATCATAAAGACTGTTCTTTTACATTTTTCTTTTTTGAGTTTTCCACTGTTCATTCCTCATTATGTAAAATTGAACAATATTTTTAATTTTCATTGATAAAAATTGAATGAGATCAATAATATGTATAAAATTCTTCTGTTCTATGATAGTGTCATTTGAAAAATCACCTTTCTTGTGATTTATTATTTTTCTTTTTTTTTTTTTGCCAATTTTTGTGCTCTGGGAACTTCTATAAACCTTGAAATACCATTGATCATGCATGCATGAACTTTTAACTACTTGCACTGTTTTCTTGATGTAGGACACTGACAACACCTGTGGAACTTATCAAATGTTTGAAGTCCATCAAGGAGCATGCCTTTACTGCATCAGAATATCCAGTTGTTATAACTCTAGAAGACCACCTTACTCCGGATCTTCAGGCTAAAGTGGCTGAGGTGAGTCATTGTTATTTTGTATGGATTTGGAGCTCTTATAGCCTGATGATTTATTATTACTTCTTTGAATAATTTATAGATGATCACTCAAACATTTGGAGACATCCTGTTTTCTCCTGGCTCAGAATGCTTAAAGGAATTTCCCTGTCCAGCATCGTTGAAGAAACGTGTTATAATATCAACCAAACCACCAAAAGAATACCTCGAAGCCAAGGAAATAAAGGGGAGAGAGAATGATTCACAGAGTGGGAAGGCTGCATCTGATGAAGAAGCTTGGGGAAAAGAAATCTCTGACCTTAAAGGCCATAACCATACTGATGAGAAGGTATGTGGAGCTGATGATTGGGATTTTAGGGAACAGGGATTTTCTGTTTCGCTTCCTCACTTGCCTTCTTGCAGAATGAATTGCATGAAGAAAATGATGATGAAGATCTTCCTGAAGGAGATAATAAGTCGCAGCACAATGTAGCACCAGAATATAAACATTTAATTGCTATTCATGCTGGGAAGCCTAAAGGTGGACTAGATGAATGTTTGAAAGTGGATCCTGATAAAGTGAGACGTCTTAGCTTAAGCGAGCAACAGCTTGAAAAGGCTGCAGAAACTCATGGAAAAGAAATTGTCAGGTGCAAACAAATACTTGTGAATTTTGTTTTTACTAGTCTTATCTTTCCAATAATTTAAATGTGCATCTATGTGATCAGCGATGTTCAATAATACTAACGTTTATGGTTGAAAGTGTGTTTATTTATTAAAGTTGAAATTATTTGATCAGCTTAAACAATTATTTTTTATTATGTTTTCTTTGCTGTGGCTTCTCCCATGTTCCATTATAGTTTTTGACTCCTGTGCAGGCAGATCAGTATTGTTACTCTAGTAGTGAGCTTATGCACAGGCTTATGTATTTCTCAGTATCTTATATGCAACGCCGTAACACTTCTGTAATGGGTTACAGAAATAAACTCTATATAGCCTGATCGTTTCCTTGGCATGTAGGTTTACCCAGCGTAATATACTTAGGGTGTACCCTAAGGGTATTCGTGTTGATTCCTCCAACTACAACCCCCTAATTGGATGGATGCATGGAGCTCAAATGGTTGCTTTTAATATGCAGGTTAGTGTTCTTAAGTCCTCGACTAGATTAAGATTCATATCATACAATCTTTAGTTGTAAGCGAAGAACCTGCATATGTGATTATATTGTTATAATGCCTAATAGTTTAATGAAAGGACTATATTATTATTCAGTTGTGTGTGTCTTTCATCCATTTTTCAATGAGGAATGTTAATGAAGGCTTTGAGTATAGTTCTTTTACAACACTGGTTGATGAAAGCTTTTTTTCATGCGATTAATTTTGAAGTGTATGTTGACTGAATACTAAAGACTGATTGGTTATCGACAGGGATATGGAAGATCACTTTGGTTGATGCATGGAATGTTCAAAGCCAATGGTGGGTGTGGTTATGTGAAGAAACCAGATTTTCTCCTGAAGCCGGGTTCACACGGCGAGATATTTGATCCTAGAGCTAAGTTGTCTGTGAAGACAACTTTGAAGGTGATTGCTTTATAGCCACATTGCCAGAATATTTTTCAGTTGATTTTTTTTTCAGGTCTTCTACTTAGCTATGGTCATTCTGCTTTTGTGTCCGTAAATAATTGTAATTTTCTTGTTGCTCTAAAGGTGAAAGTATACATGGGGGAAGGATGGTACTTTGATTTCAAGCGCACTCATTTTGATGCATTTTCCCCACCAGATTTTTATGCAAGGGTAAGTAGATCAATTTTATTTTCCCTACTTCCTTGTTTATTGTAGTTATTAGATGCAGTATACTACACATTGTGATATGCATGACTAAAGTCTTAGTCTAGTTTGACCTATGGCACCATCCCCATTTGGCTGGTCAACAACAATTGAAACTTTGCCAGAACAACCGTGTCTTTGCAGTCTATGATATATTCTAACTTGTTTTACTGGATAATATCATCTTGCATTGTTCCTCTTTTAGACACTGCCCCTTTTTTGATAATACAATTTTAATTAATTTTCATCCTCTGGATTGTGGAAATTAGTGATAACTAAATGCGATTCAATTATTTTTCTGCAGGTAGGGATTGCTGGGGTCCCTGCAGATACTATAATGAAGAAGACAAAGACACTAGAGGACAATTGGATACCTGTGTGGAACGAGGAGTTTGAGTTCCCATTAACTGTTCCGGAACTGGCTCTGCTTCGGATTGAGGTTCATGAGTATGACATGTCCGAAAAGGATGATTTTGGAGGTCAAACATGCCTTCCTGTGTCTGAATTAAGTAGAGGGATTCGAGCAGTTCCCCTCCATGACAGAAAGGGAGTGAAGTACAATTCTGTAAAGCTCCTCTTGCGCTTTGATTTTGTTTGAGACCATTCGTTAGCTGTCCATGCCACGTAGCATCAAAGAAGAGATGTACAAATTTGTGAAGCCCTTTCAATGTGTTTGATGTTGTTGGGAGCTGGTGTGTTTATTTTGATTCACATTGTTGTGTGACATAATAACATCTGCCCTGCTGTTTTGTGTTTGTCATGCTGTCACTTGGATGGTGCAGGGAAGTGACAATATACTCTTGTAAAAAGCGACAATGAACATATCATATTTATTTGTATTATAATTATAAAGCCTTTTTTTTTTCTCAACGACTACAAGACTACTTATTTTCTGTAAGAAATTTTATTAATGAGGCTCTGGCCAATCACCAAGTCATTCCAGATACTAGCAGATAATAATTTAACAAAGAAAGCAGAGAAAAACTGTTGAAGCCTTTACTGATCAACGGAGTTCAAGTACTATGACTTTAAGAGGAGTTTTCACTACTTATCAATGGAAATGTATTAGAACAGTGATGATTTACTATGAATTTCTATGATAACTCTATCTGGGGATTGAAAACTTATAGTAAGAGAAAAGAGGAATCTAATTACAAGTGGATAATACAACAGAAATTTCTATGTAAATATGAATTGGGCATTCCATACCATCCATCAGGTTTGTTGCTTTCCTGAAAGTTCTAATTGATGTTGCTCTTTTTCGTTGGTCAATAGCTTTGGCTCTGTTATATCTGATCTACCGCTCAACCGCGTAGATAATCCACCATAGTATCATGACTTAGTGAAAAAGCTTGGCTCCAAATTGGTTACAGTGATTCCTATATTGGGCCTGTTATCCCTTCTGAATTTACACAATGAAGTGCAGTACATGCAACAATTTCCAATGCTTCATTAGCAAGTTCTGGCAGACCGATCCTATTGTCCAGAACCTTGACCAATTCGTTTGCCAGAATTTTAGGCACTGCAAAATCCACTATACTTGTTGGTATAACTCCATTATCATCATCCTTGAACATAGCTTTCTTGCCTGTCAAAAGTTCTAGGATCACCATACCAAGAGACTACGCATCACTTTTTTTGTAGTTAATACATTTCTACTATGATACTCAGGATCAGTGTAACCAACTGTTCCTGCTGCCTTTGTTTATCTGTAATTGTGTTCAGATTCGGGACCCATCATTGTGTCCAATTACAGTAAAAAACGATGTTAGATGGCTTAATATCTCCATGAATTATTGGTGGGACTGCATAGTTGGGAAGATATTCAATTCCTCTAGCAGCTTCTAATGCAATCTTGATTCTCATTTTCGAAGAGACGATTACTATTCTTCCTCTTGCCTTGTAAAAGGTCATGCAGATCTCCATTAGTTAAGCGCTCACAAACTAAAAGCCTCTCTTCATGTTCTTCACAATACCCAACAAGCCTAACCAAATATTTGTGGTGAAGCCTTGGCAAGAATGTCAATTCAGATGCAAAAGCACTTTGTTCCTCCTCAAACGTCTTCCTTTGTTGAGCTGTGTCATCTCTTTTTATTGCCACTTGACGACCATCTAACAGTTTGCCTCTATAATAAGCACCAAAACTACCTATACCAATCTTGTTCTGTAGTGAGAAATTATTGGCAGCAGCAACAAGCTCAGCTAGATTAAATTCCTCTATTCAAAATCCTTGCAATTGGGGTTGCCTTTGGATTCCTTTGGGGAGAATTTCCTGAAAGTCTAGAATATAATTAGACCAAAGGCAAAGATTATAGGCCAAACAGGCACTTTTATAGGATTGTCAGCATGTCTAGGCAAAAACATATATGCTAATTGTTGCAAAAATGCACTGAAAAATTGCACAAACTAATCCAATAATGTAAAGAAAAATTTCCAAAAGGTTTGAAATTTGTATATGGGTAATAAAACCAAGGTATTAACCCTCTCTTCATCCAAGTATCTCTTTATTTTCTACCCTTTTAAACAAGATCAATGATTGAAATGATCAAGATTGTGAAAGAAATTAACATATTGAGTAATGCATATTGGGGCTTATGCACTGAGGATAGCTGCTCAAAAACAACTGATGGCAGCTCTAAGATGAAGTTTGCAATGAGGACCATGCTTTCTGGAGTAATAACCTATTTGAAAAAAAAAAAGGAATAGTTAATTGCCAAGGCCAAATGAATGTTGTGCAAGATTGAACTTTCAATAATTGTATCCAAAACATGAGGTTGTGATTAAAGGTTTAACCTTTTCGGTGAAGCGACTGGCCCTACTACCTTCGTTGTCACTATCATTATTATCTTCCTTAACATCAATCTGGAGGGATTCAGCCATAGTTTCTCTTAGGAATTAGGATTATAAAATCTCCAAAAAGAATCAAAACCCAAAAGCAGGATTATTTTGATCACACACTTTCAGTAATCAAGAAGAAAAGAAAATATATGCTCTAATATATATTAAAAAAGGATTACATTTTACTGCACAGTCTACATGATGCAGTCTTGGCATAGACAAGTCTATTTTTTGTTTTTTCGAAAAAAAAAAAAAAAAAAAAAACGATTTATGTAAACTTAGAAATTGTTGCAGGCAACATCAATACGTCACAAAAAAAGGAAAATTTTTTTTTTTGGTTAGATGAATAGTTTCATGAATTGACTTGGAATTAAATAACTTTATTCTATTTGTAATGTGCATTAATTTTATTGAATATAGAAAATCATGTTAAGAATTATTGGTCTAATGTGTCCTAATGGGTTAAATTTAAGGTAGGCTCCACAATATTAGAAACGATACCTCAAGATCACATTAATGGATTAGAGTTAAAAATTATCGTTTTAATATTAATATTATATCCATATAATTATATCATAAAAATAATCGTATCATGTTCGTATTAATTTATTAATTCAAAAATGATACGTTTAATTCATTAATGTTGATGTGATATTGTTAATATATTTATTATTTATAAAATATTTATATATGAATATTATTTTTAATATTTTTTATAAATTTATATTTAATTATATTTTATGTAATAATATAAATTAATAAGAATTAATTTAATAAATTTGATAATATTTAAATATTTAAATAAAAAATTAATTAATTTAAAATTTTAAACATGTTTTTTATTAATTAATTCAATCGTATTATTATGGGGGTGTTTGGATAAAAATTAGCATTTTATTAAAATAATCAGTTTTGTTAAAAACGAGCGTTAATCATAAAGCTCCTCCCCCAGCTTTTAAAATTTGCGTTAAATATTAAAAATAATCTAGTTTTCTTTTTTATCCAAACATTTCGAAAACTATAAAACTCCTTAACTTCCTCTTAAAACACAACTTATAGCATTTAACTTTCTATCCAAACATCCTCTATATATCCTTAACATGAATTCACTCCTAATTTAGGAAGGCTTGATGCTAGAGCCTTGACCATGTCATCATTTTGGATTCCCATGGACTTTTTACCTGCTTGTACTGGTGTGTTGGGCTTCATCTTTTTGTTGGCCTTTCATTGCTTGATGGACGTCTTGTTGGCATAGGCCCCCCTTGTTGACATGATGGACTAAGCCATTTTGTCTTTATATAGCCATTTTTCATTTCTTTCTTTTATTATTGTGAGACTTTTTGCTTTTTCAAACATTCTCCTTATATATAACTGGACTTTTTGCTTCATAGCCTAATTTTCATTTGGTACTAGTTTTAACTGGATTGAATCTTGGCTCTCTTTATTGGCTCAAAAGATCTATACTTTCATCTTAATTTTTGAATGAATTAGATCTTGGCTCTTCATTTTTGAGCTTGGAGGATCCACCATTCTTCAAAATTTTGCCTTTAGCTCTTTTTAGGTCCATGGTCCTTCATGTGGGTCTTTGATATATTGGTCCATCTTCATCCATCTTTCGATCTCCAAGTGTAATCTCTTTCAATATTCACTTGAGTGGATTGTTCACTTCAATTTTTTTTTTTTTTTTTTTTATCCATATACCTTCAGGATTTTTATGGGTTGTTAAACCATATAAGCTCCTGTACCATGTCACCATTTTTGACTTTCATAGACTTTTTACTTGCTTGGGCTTCTTCATTACATCAGAGTCTTGGGCTTCCATTACTGTATGAGCTTCATGTTGCCATGGGCTCCTTATTGTCAAAATGGCGTTGGAACCAAAGTCTTTTTAAGCCATTTTTTCCATTATGTCTTTGGAATAAAAGTCTTTATAATCCATTTTTCCTTTCTTTCATATTTTCATGGGCTCAGGGGGAGTTATATTCGAAAACTAAATTATGGGCTTTTTAGTTTCATTTGGGCTTGGATTATTAAGCCTTATCACCAAGAAAACATACGGTTTGCCCTTGGATTACTTCATTTTTATATTGCCCGATGTGGGACAGATTCTACTTCTAATACTCCTCCTTAAGTGCAACCACTCTACTCTTTTGGATTTTTGGTGATTGTCACTTGTATATGGATTATAAATCGTGATGGCAGTTATTTTTGTGATCGCAATCGCAAGTAATAGTAACGAGGTCATCTCGACTATAACATAATGATAATAGTTAATTGCTATATAATTTTTTTAAAAAAAATTATAAAATAAAAAATATTAACACAAATTACTAAATCTAATAATTATATAATACACTAAAAGAGAATGAGGGTTTGCATTGTTCACATCTACCATCCATTCAGTATAATTATTTTATATATATATATTAGTGATTATTGTATATGGTAAAATGGTTAAAACACTCAATTATTTCAATGTGATCCTGTGTTTGAACCTCAAGAACTTAATTATGTTTTTTCTTTTTTTCTTTTTAAACCTTCTTTTATAAGTTATTACGTTTTCTTTTTCTTTCTTTTTGTTATCTTCTTTTAGATCAAAAGCCATGGAAACCAAAACAACTATTCAGCCATGAAAACCAATAAAATAGTACTTCTATCAATTTTTACTAAATCCTGACCATCACCATGCCCATCACCATGCCGTGAAGGACATGGACATATTTTTTTTTTTACAAAATCCATCATCGTCCTTTCTTGCCTTCTGATAATTATCAAACCTCCATTTTTTCTTCTTTCTCAAACATCCACTTCTTCTTTCTCTGGCAATATGACTATTTTTATTTTACTCAGTAAATATTTCTGGGTCATTGTTGGCTTCTGATTTTATGGGTTTCTTCAACTAGGACTGGTGCTCCGTTTATTCTTGGTTTTGATTTCTTTGATCGGGTCTGGATTTTTCTATTTTAGATTGGATAGGTATATTTCTTAATCTCCTCTCTATTTTATTATTTTGATTTTGTTGTTGTTTATAAAAATGATAAAATAGTTATGGATGAGTAATTAAGTTCAAGCATGTTTTGTGATTTTCTCCATTTTATCAACCATTTGTGTTCATATTTCTATTTTCTTTTTGCTCTTCTTTTTTAATGAATCTTCTCAACCCCTTCACTCTCATAATTGTGTTTCATAGAATTATATGTTTGAATAAGAAAAGGAATGATAAGAAAATATTAGTAAAAAAAAAATAATTCATGACAGAGAGTATCATAATCTACCATAAGTTTGATTCTCAAATTTAACAAATAAATTAGATTTGATAGAAATTTCAATATTTTTCATAGATATAATGTGAAAAACTAACTAAAAAACACCATTGTCACAGATAAGACATCATTGTTCTACAAGGATGTTGTCTGTATTATAGGAATGTGATGGGCCTAAACAATCAACAAACTTTGAAATTGAAAATAGAGCACAAAATTTTTTATTTATTGAATGGAAAAGAAAAATAACCTGATAAAAGCTTTTATCACCCAGTTATTAGTTTGTATCTTCAAAGATTTTAGCAAAATAAGTCTTGATTCATGTTCTTCTTCTGTCATTTGTTTTTAGTGTTTTCCTTATAAGCACTCATGAACATATGTTGGGGTTTTGTATGTGGGCTTTAACATGATTTTTTTTAAGACTGAAGTGGAAGTCCAAAGGTTAATGATCAGGTTTGGCTGCAGGCGAGCTGTATGCCCATTAGTCAAACTATTAACCAGCAATTTCAACTAAAACAAGGGTTAAAGGGAAAATCCATTCCGAAAAATAGGTTGGTCAATAATTTTTTCAGTTATCATCCAAGGCACTCCAGGTTTTAAAAATGCCCAAAAGTAAAATTTAAAGTTCAATACATTTTCTAAATCTTGATGTGTTAACCAACTAGGTTAACTAAAGACCATAAGAATGTTCAGATTTGAAGTTCCAAGGATATAGCAAGTATAATAATAAATTACCTTTCTTTGCATAACTACGTTTGGAAAGAACCCTGGAAGCATAGAGTTGCAAGACCTTTTGCAACATTGCCTCAAGCCCTGGTTTATCTCCATCTTCTTTTGCTTGGAAAAGAGTTAAAAGATTTATTACTGAAAAAGGAACAAAAATTTTTAAATTTGAAGAATAATTTCTTGGGATTATTGAGGTGTTTAACTTTTAGATGAAGGCTAAACATTTTAGGTGGTCATTCAGGTTTTAGATGATCAGTCAAAAAGAGGGAATCACATATTAATGCTATTTTTTTTTTGTGCATGTGCTACTTATAATTAATTCATGACTGCCACTTCTACTTCAATGTATGATTCTTGGTGATGCTTTATTTTTAGCTTGCTTTCTTAACGTATGATTTCACAACGAAGATTTCTAATAATTCTACTTCCTTTTGCGCCTGTCAATTCTCTTAATTCTACTTTGATTATGATTCATGGATTTTTGTTTTTATCCTCATATACATATATATTCATTGAAAGTACAATTACTTGCATAATTAATTATTTACGATAATCACTAATAAATCTCTCTATACTTGAAAAGGGAATAACATTTGTCAAAGATTTGATGTATACGATCATTAAACTTGTAAAGAAGGCATGGTTGGTGGTGTCTTTTATTTGATTAATAATTCTGCCATCAAACAAAATGTATCACGATTTATGTTTATATAATTATTTTAATTTTATTGGTGATATATAAATCTTAGTGTCTATTTTTAGAATAGTCTCACTTTACCATTAGATTAAAGCTAATGGTCATTTTTAAAATAATTTTATCTTACCATTAGACTAAAACAATAATTATTTTTATGACTATTAATAGATGGAAAAATAATAATACTAATAATTATTTATATGAATTATTATGTGGAGTTGAGTAGATTAAGAAGTCACACAACTCAAACAAGAAATATTACATGGTGGGAGAATCATCATTTTCCTTTGTTTTTTTGCATATTTGTTTAATTTGATGTTCCCAGTTCCAAATTTGAAATAATCTCTATGACTAAAATTTATCATACAAGACAAAAATCCATAATTAATCATCCAATAATTAAATATAATCAACTGTTATTTTATTAATTAGTGATTCTGTAATTCTAAAGATTCACAATCATAATCTTACTTGGCTACCATGTAAGACTTCGCATTATACGCTACATTTACTGTAATTTCAAAATCCACTGCCATGAATATTGCTGCACGTGCTGTTGAAAACCAATCTGGCCAAGCAGCTTATCAAAAACATAGGAGGGGTTAGTTCTTTTCACATTACATTTTTCTTCATTTCTTTCTTATCCTTATTTTTTATCCATTTTTTAAACTAATTTGTTTTCTTCTGAATGTATCTCTGCCCATATCATTTTTTTCCTACACCATTTTTTGCCTTTAAACTATAGTTCGTGCTTCTGGTTATATTGATTTTGGAGACAAAGAATTTCCTTGTGAGCATTGTGGAGTCCTATTTTGGAATTTTGAGAGGCTTAAGAAATCATCAGCTAGACAACCTAAATTTGGGATGTGTTGTCTTAATGGTAAAGTTAAATTACGAAATCCACATCCTACTCCTGCTCCACTGAATGTACTGCTTGATCCAACCAAAGGCCCTCACAGCCTAAATTTTCGAAATAATATTCATAAATATAATTCTATGTTTGCTTTTACGTCAATGGGGGCAAATATTGATTGTAATATCAATCAAGGAGGTGGGCCTTATGTGTTCAAAATTCAAGGTGACGTACATCATCGGATGGGTTCTCTATTACCATTTGCAAATGAAACACCTAAGTTTGCTGAATTATATATCCATGACACAATAAATGAAGTTGATAATAGAATAAATGCTATTAATTGTGATGAGGGTCATGATGGTGTCAAGTGTTCAATTGTTGAGGATTTGTTACGTATGCTTAATCAAACAAATGAGCTTGTCAAGATTTTTAGGATAGCTCGAGATCGCCTCTCTAATAGCCATATTACTCCCCTTAAGTTGAAACTGATCGGTAAACGACCACATGATAGCCATCAATATGATGAACCAACTTCCTCTAATATTGGTAGGTTAATTGTCGGGGATATAGGCCAAGGTCATTCTGAGAGAGATATTATTATTGAAGATCATTCAACATCACTTAAAAGGATGACTAAATTACATCTAAAGTTCATGTCCTTACAATACCCACTTTTGTTTCCTTATGGTGAAGATGGATATTTGCCAGATATGTCATGGAATGCTTTTTATACTGGTCAAGCTCCAAAATGTCAAAGAATTCCTATGCGAGCCTTTTTGGCTTACCAAATCCAACACCGCCATGGGCATGATAGCACATTGCTTAAAGGTGGTTGATTATTTCAACAATATTTAGTTGATGCTTATGCTTGCTTAGAAGAAGATCAGCTCGATTTTATCAGAGAAAAAAATAATGACTTTAGGAGTGATACTTACAAAAATATCCACGAGGATGTTGCAAGAGGTGAAACTGAAGCATCTGATATTGGATGCTTCATCCCCTCCTCTTATACTGGTGGTACTCGGTACATGATTGCAAACTACCAGGATGCCATGGCTATATGTCGAGCCTGACCTTTTTATTACTTTTACATGTAACACAAAATGGCCTAAGCTTTTGCGTGAACTCCAAGAAAATGGTTCATATAAGCCTGAAGATAAGCCACATATTGTTTCACATCTTTTCAAAATGAAATTAGATGATATGATTTCTTTTATAAATCAGGGTAACCATTTGGCCGGCCAATAGCACGTAAGTTATCTTAGATCATCTTTATCCTTGCTAATCTTCATTCTTATTTGTAGGCGCATCAACTGACTCTTTTTCTCATAATTCTTGGCCACCATAAAAAATACAGATGTTGGCACCATTGAATTTCAAAAACGTGGCCTCTCACATTCACACATCTTAGTTTGGCTTGAGGAAGGATACAAGTGTCTCTCTGCCAAAGACATAGACTCAATAATCTCTGCTGAAATCCCTGATAAAGATCTTGATCCAATTGGTTATGAGACTGTTGGCCGATTTATGATGCATGGGCCATGTGGCAATGCCAATCTTAATTGTGCATGCATGAAAAACAATAAATGTTCAAAGTTTTTTCCCAAAAAATACAAATCTGAGACTGTCCTTGACACAAATGGCTCCACAACTTATCGTCGGCATTATGACCCTAAAAATACCATTCTTAAGAATGGTAT
>CANXYC010242654.1:0-19330 GCA_948193065.1 Aleurites moluccanus | reverse complement strand
CTGAAATTTTTGCTTAAGGAAGAAGAAGAAGTTGATTTTTATCCATTTACTTTAGACATGATCCAATGGTTTAGGTTCTATAGTAATCATTGTGAAACCTATCAATCCAACCATCCATTCTTCTTACTTTAATCCTATTGGTTCATCCAAATTCAACTTAAATAGGTTACACATACATCTAACACACCAAATCACAAACCAAAGGCAATGATTCCATACATTAAGCTTAGGTTAGCAACTTTGCAACCTACTCATCTAACCATCCAATTTAAAGTCATTTGATCCAACGGTCATATTTAATCAAGCCTAAACTAATACCATATGGTTGCACACACTTGATAACTCCATATTATAAAGGAAATGACCAAAATACCCCTAGTGCAACCGAAACACCGAAATCGCGCTATGTGCCGATAATGATTTTTCGACAGGGATTATTTCTTAAACTACTGCTCAAATAAATAAAATATGGCCATTTTCAAGTCTTTAAATTATTTTCTCTCTTTAAATATGATATTAAATCCATAAAATTCCGACGGGCGAAAAATGACCATTTTGCCCCCAGTTCACTAAAAACTCAAAATTTACCGATTAAGTCCTAGCAGCCTCTAAACCATTTCTATGCCTAAAACCAATTCAAATAATATGTATAAATACCAATTACATGCATAAATACATATTAACAACATAATATAAAGAAATCAAAAATCTCTCCCCGAAGAACCATATAAAGGATAGGTTTAAGTTAGGCTGAGGTGTTACATATAGTCCGTGTTTGTGACAGTTATAACTGTCATATTTCAGTTTTTATGGTTTAGTGGTAAGTCAAGCTTATTACGGGTTATGAAAGCCTTATACTTTCCCGTTTCCTAGTGCCGGTCATGTGCTCAATGGGGTCGGATCGTGACATATTTGGTGTGCAAATTAATTAACCTTAACATGTAAAAATGAATATATTGATATCAATTCATTGTAATTATTGATACTTGACTACCATTATTATCCTTTGTTATCATATGCTTATATCGCCTGATTAATGATGTACACATGCTTACTGAGTATTTTATACTCACTATATTGTGGTTTATAATTTTTACAGGAATAAGATGGTGAAGGCTGATTCCAAGTCAATTTCTTCTCTGACTTAGAATGTCAAGTACATCGAGATAGAAATTTATTTTCTAAAAGTCATAAGTATCAAGTCATAGAGCTTCATGGTACTGAGTGTAATTAGGTGATTAAGTACTATAAGGATGTAAGAACATTAAAATAACTGATGTTTCAGTGACATTCAAAATGTAATGTGTAGTGCTTAATGTTTGATAATGACAATGATAGTGAAGTGATAAAGACAGTGATACTGAAAATACTAAAATGAAATTCACATGTTTTGAAAAAGATTTAGAAGTGTCATGTATGTCTGTTGAATTGTGAAGTTAAGGGTATAAGGATGGCAAATTATTAGGAATGTAAAAATAATTTTTGTGAAGGCTGTGTAATTTTTGAAAGACCCGATTTTAGGTCTGGAATAGGATTAAAATTATAAAAGAAACTCTGGCAAAATTTCTGTAAAATTTGTAAGTAATAAATAGAATTTAAGCATTAATGAATGAGTTAAGATTGATTGAATGATTGATAACTGGATTGTTCATGGGTTCTATGAGTTTTCAGTGACCTTAGGTCTATCCGTACCCTAGGACCAATACGGCCCAAAAGTGAGTCCTGACACTGTTGATACCAAATTTTGATATACATTGAGCACGAGCTAAAACCCGATGATGTAGCATCAAGAGCCGACATTGCGCGATGTAGTTGCTTGTTCAAAAGATTACTTTTGCTTTTTTGGATCGATGAAATTCCTAAGTTTTCTTAGCAATTGATGATCTAGGTCATTTTTTTAATAAAAAAGAGTCAAAATGTTATTTAAAATAATTTTGGGATATTTTGGACTATGTTCGGAGGTCCGGATGCAAATCAGACTCGCAGGATGCTACAGGACCCACTTGTGGCAAACCGATTGGCTCTTATCGGCCTAGTGCTGATTTAAGTTAATATCTTAATAAAAAAAAAGAGTTAAAATACTATTTAAAATTATCTTGGGTAGTTTCAGGTCATGTTCATGAAAATGAGCGTGTGAGAGGCTGATGGACCTAATTGCGGCAAGCCGTTGGGCCCAACGCCCCTTGGAGCGAGCGTGCAGCTCATTCCAGGCCCGTGTTGCCGCTCCACCATCCGATTTTTCATTAGTTTTTGGGGATTCTAGGTTTATTTTATTTCCTAATTAATTTCTAACAAATATTCCTTTTTAGTATTTTTATTAAAAAGGAAGATTTGTTGCAAAAGTTAAAAAGGAAGTTTCAAAATCCTTTATGAGCAAGTAACTTAAAAGCTAATTAGAAAGTGTTTATTTAAATTATTTGGGAACTAAAACTTATTTAGGAACCAGAATAAACTAAATGGAAAGTTATTTGCCTTGCACACCAAGTATTCTTATGAATTAGGTAAGGTGAAGAGGTTTTGGGAGTATATAAATACCCTTTCACCCTCACTAGTTCAAGAATTGTAAATTCTATTGAAAAATTAAGAGAAAAACTTAAGTTTAAGAATTTTTTTTTTTTGCAGAAAATTAAATATGGACTTTTGCAATTAAATTCTAGAAATTAAATACCTTTCTTTTGAGTTAAATTATTTTTTAAAAATCAATCAAATCAAGGTTTTTAGAAAATCAAGAATCAATTGAGAGCTTTGAGTTTTATTTTCTTTATTCTAAACTTTTTCTAAGAGATGTATCAAGAAAGATTCTTGATAATATTTCTAAAAAATAAGAAATAAATTTTATTTGAATCAAAGCTTGATTTAATGCAAATTTGGCAAGCAAGCAACCTTCTTCAAGCAATCAAAACTTTTAGAATTTGAATCCATCCAACCCTCTTCAAGAAGAACAAAGTCTGAGGGTGAATTGCCAAGCCTTGGTGTATTTAGGTTTTAGTAATTTCTATTTTTTTTTGTTTTCTTATTTTACAAGATGTGAATTGTTTGGGCATAATCATATGGATTAGTAACAATCGATATGATCTTTCTTTCTTTTTTCATCTTTGTAATTTCTTGAATATGATTGAACCTAGGTCTGATTAATAATTTTAAATATTGATTTTTAATATCTAACAACCATGATTAAAAAACAAATTAAATTAGATTGAAAGAAAAATTAGAAAGGCATGATAATGTCACTTTTTTGCATAAATAACAACACTTAGCTATTTTTTTTCAACATTTCTCATCTTCTTCTTCTTCTTCCTTCACCTTGGTCGACCTACACCCACCAATTCTTCATCATTTTTATTCCAAAATTTTAAAATAAAACTTGAAAACTCTATCAAATTAACCTAGTTTCATACCATTTTCATTAAGAAAACCAAAAAAACATCAAGAGTTCATTAAAAGAGGATTTCGGCCTGCCCATCATATTAAGGTAAAATAATGCTTTGTTCTTCATTTTAAGTTAAATAGATGTTTTAGATGACAAATTAGGTATATGTATCAACCAATTACATCAATTAGCTCAATTTGACAAAAATCCCCAATTTTCAAACCCTAATTGAATATGTAAAGTGCTAAACTCTAAATTAACTATCTATAATTCATAATCAGGCTAGAATATAATTAATTATATCCATTAGAAGCTTAATTGGTGATAATTTTTGTGTAGTTATTGAAGAAAGATATAATTGTACATTTTGCCTTTTGTAATTTTTTTGGGAGATTGAAGGAATTTTGGCTAATTGGTTTGTTTAGGTGAGTTTCTTGTATATCATTCTATATGAAATAATTGCTAAATTGAGTATTGGAAATCATTTGTGAAAACACCTATGTTGGCCGAACCACTTAGTACTATTCATATTGAAATTTTACTTTTGTTTTTCTTAAATTTTCATGCCCAATTTGAGGTATTTGATATGGTTTGTTATTGGATTTGATTTGCCGATTGAATAGCCTACTTTATGAATTTAATTTTTGTTATTTAGGCTATGCCAAACTTATACCAAAACCATACTTAAATGTTGTCTAAATATTACACAACAAGTGTTTGATGAAATACCTAAATGAACTTACCATTGACCTATCAAACCAATGCCATTGTAACCAGTGACATTACCTAGCCAATTACACAAGCGCAACTGATATTGGTTGACTACCCTAATGTCCAACCTATACTTGATTTTCATACCAAATATATTACTTAATATTGGTACCATTGCTTGTATATGATTCATTGCAAAGGAAGAATGTGTATCAAATGAGCTTATTGTTTATTGAAATGTTATTTATTTACCTTGCATTTTGATACTTGGCATACCTTATAAAATCTTCTTAATGTTAATTTGATAATGGATGAAAACCTTCGGTGTTGTGTATAATGGCCCATTGAATAGGGTTAAGTGTCCAAAACCCTAGCTGGAAAGTGATTTGTTTTAGCCATAAGGTTTAGCCCGCCTTATGTATTTACATGAGATATTTATAATATGTTATATTCTAAGGCCCTTCATCTATCATTTTCACATGATCATATGATGCTTATTGACCTAATTATTTATTAAAGCTATCATTGTTTTTATTTTTTTCCTTGTTATATTTAATGTGCAAACTTACTATTTATTGCCTAACTAACCCTCTATATATTACGGTGTATGCTCACTGAGTATTTATATACTCACTCTATAGTAGTTTAACTTTTTAAGACAGGAGCAGTAGAGTGGTTCCCAGCTTATTCTTCGAGGAACCATCATTGATTTTTGTTAATGTAAATATAATTTACTTTATATTTTGGTAAATCTCAGCTTGCTCCATGGTTTGTATTAGTAATAGGGGATGTATGAGTTTAATGTGAATATATATATATATGGCAGACTACTAGTAATGCCTATATTAAATATAATGAGTTGACTTAATAATGGTTAATGAATGATTAATGAATGGTAATACATATAATTATTACTGTATTTGGTTAAGATAGTGAGATGTAATCGGGGTTCTATGGGTGTCGGTAGCCACTGGCTATTCTTGCATTTTAGGACCGTCATGCCCCGAATCTAGGACGCGACAAGCATGAACTTAAGAATGAATAAAACATAGTTGTTTAAAAGCAAATTTGGTTACTATGTAAAATAAAATGTGTTTTGTAGGATAGCTTGCCTTGATTAGGTTAGATAGCTAAAGTGATTTAATTTAAGAATCATTATTTTTGACATGTTTTAATCACATGTACATAAACCAAAAGAGTTAAAATGGCTTAATCAAGTGCTTTACATTATATATATGCAAGTATGAATTTTTTACATGATTGATTGAAGGACTAACCATGTAAGGATGTAATAATTGAATAAATGATATGAGGCCCATAAGGCCTAAGCATGAGCAAAAGATAAAATGGGCTCAGGTGCATTAAGGTGCAAAGGCAAGTTTAAGACTTTAAAAGCCTTGTTAATAATTGAGTTTTACAAATTCATTTCTCCTTTCATTTCTTTATCTTAGGGTGTTAGATGTGTGAATGGATAATATGTTTTACTTTAAATGGATAGAACAAATATATTTGATAGGTTGTTAGACACTTCATTTCTTCTTCCATTTCTTTAAAGTTAATGTGAATTATTAATTATGCAAAAAATATGATTATTTATGTGATATTGTTAGTAATGGCCATGTGAGATTGTACAATTAATTATACATTTTATAATTTTGTCTAAGGAGGTTGGATTTTAAGTGAGATTGTTTGTGATTCCTCCAATCTTTCCTGAAAATTATGCTTGGTCTAGTTTTTGTACAGTCAAGCATGTGCCATGATAAAATTTACTTTATGCCTTTGGATTATGAACTTTTGGGTGATGCATTTTTGAATTGGTTATTTTCTACCTACACTTCTAGCTAAATATGGAGGTTGGCCAAGCGGGTTAGGGTACCTAATACATTTCCTAATCCGTACTCAGTTTCCTTAAATGGATCTTTGGATAAGGGGGCTTGATACTTAGTTAGAGACAAAATCACCACTAATTTTCTAAAGGAAGAAAATGCATTGTATTTGTGGAACCTAGTGGCGATTCCTTTATTCGATATGGTGATTCCAGACCGATTTTCTTTAGGATAGAATTTGGACCATCTCTGCAAAAGACACCACATTCTCCATTGAGTTACAGCAGAAAAACTTCAAAAAAGAAATCTCAAAAATCTAAAATAAAAAGTCCAAAGAAAGGTCCAAAAAGAAGTCCCTGCTTTATGATGAGTAAAGAGGTATTTATAGGCACAAGATCGCCACAAAAGACTCTTAAATAGGTAAAATACTTGGTGTGCAAGTCAAGTATTTTTTTATTTAATTAAATCAGTTTAAAAAAATTATAAAATCGTTTTTAAAAAGACTTCCTAATTAGCTTGAAAGTTTGCTTATAAGCTAATTACTTACTAAGTTTTCTTTTTAGTTAAAATAAAATATTTTGTAAAATATCTAATTTTATTTAAAATTAAAAACGAGTTTTAATAAAATAATTATTCAGATAAGAAAATGGGTCTGGAGGGCCATAAAAACAAAGAAAAATTAAATTGTGGAGCGGAGGATCGAGCCCTGGGCGAGCAAAAGAGGTATGAGGACGCCAGGCCAGGCCATGTCTAGGCTGTGGGGCCCTGGTCTTGGCCCTCGTTAGGCTTTTTCTTGCACGGCTTGGCGGCCTCCCCATTAATTTGAGAAGCCGATCTTTTTTTTAGACTTTCGAACCTGGCCTGAAACCATTTTAAACTTATTAAAATAATTTTTTAACACTTTTAACTTAAAAACATAATAAAACACTAGTATGGGTTCTTAGTTATAAATTTCAAAGCTTTAGTAACCTTACTGACTCATTTTCTTGTAAAAAATCATTTTTTTCAAATATGATTAAATCCAACTCATTTTTTTTTTAAAATTAATCTCCTTTTAACAATAAATTTTATTTAACATTTTAATATCTGATGTCTTATTATCCGATTCTAGCTCAAATTCTAGTGTGTAAAAATTTAATGTCAATATATATCATCAAGGGGATATATAAAAATGACATATTTCTATTGTTAAATGAAAATGACTATGGAATTTAGCTTATTGGTGGATATTTTCGTCACTAAGCAGCATTTTTTTTTTGTAGGGTTTTCCAAAAGAATTTTGGTTTTCATTCTCATAAGCTCACTACTCTAATTTATAAATAGGTTTATTTCTGTGATAATCTTGATTAAAAGAATTGACAAATAAAATAAGTTGGTTGAAATTTCGGGTATAAATAGGTTAAAAGTAGGCATAGGTTCAACTAGTACAAGGAAAAGTTTATACAAAGTTGAATAGGAATTGGATCTGCATACTCAACCATTACTAATAAAAAATAAGAATGAAAAGGAACTATATAGCTATAATGAGTCTATATAACTTATTATTAAATATTAAAAACCTAACTGTAAAAGTCCAAATGAATTGCATCTATATCTCAAATGCATATATGATTAATTTCAGCTAATTAATCCAATGGTTATCTCTTTTGCTTAATATATATGTGCTGGATTCTTTTGACTTGAGACATCCTTCCATTCTAAAATATTATTTAGTTAGTCATTTTTGAATATTCAAATTCAAGGCTATTATCTTATCCAGACACAAGGTTTTATTTTATTTTATTTTTATTTTTTTGAAATTCAGGCAATATATTATTGTAAACACTAGTGGTCCCTTTAAATTTCTGGTAATAATGACTTAATAATGGATCCTTCACCCTTTCAATTTGACGAAAATGTGTCTACACATCAACTTTAATATTAAAGATTTCAATTCACTTAACGAACATGTTACTGGATGGACTTTTAGTTATGGTTAGCTATCAATCAATTATATATGGGCCTAATTTTGATTAATTATCCTTTCTTTAATTTATTGACGTAGAATTGCATGTACTAGTCTTTAAGATTAGGTCACCTGCCCTTCCCAAAGTCCTCCATTAACCTCTATATATACTCAACTTTCACAGTTTTAGCTATTCACTTAAAAATGGCTGCTGCTACTAATTATTCTTTGTCTTTCATTTCTATATCATTAGTTTTTCTTTTGATCATTGGCAGCTCCTCTGCTCAGCTTACTACAAATTTTTACTCGAAAAGTTGTCCAAAGCTTTTTAGTACTGTGAAATCTGTTGTGAAAGATGCAGTGTCGAAAGAGCGACGAATGGGTGCTTCTCTTGTTCGCCTCTTCTTTCACGACTGCTTTGTCAATGTAATTTCCTGTCTATTGCTTTAGCTCTCTTTTTCTTACAAGTAATATTGCTCTAATTTTATTAACATCAACTTTTATTTTTTTAACAGTATATAAACCCTGTGGTTAAAAAGAATTATTACCGCTATGAGTTATTTTCCATTGAATATGTTTTACTGTTAAACTTAATAATTATATCGATTTGATTTGATAAATTTAAATATTTTTATTAAATTAAATTATTTTTTTAATTTAAATTTTTTTTAAATTAAATCATATCATTATTATAATTAAATTATTAATTTAATTTAATTTGATTATTTTTTTTTTTATTAAATAAACACTTAATTATAAATTTTATATTTTTTTCAGTATAAAGAGAAAAAAGAGTGGAAGCTAAATCTATTAGCTAGTGAGTAATTATAATGTTGTACTGGACTGTCAACACAACAAGTTGTGTTGGCAGTCCGCTCAATTAGCTAGCCAATAAAAATCAGATATCTAAGTTGTAATTAAATTCTAAACAAGCGGGATTTTTCTCTCTTATTTATTTTTATTTAATTTTTGAAACAATATTAAATAGAATAGAATATAAACTTTCTATAATGAATCTATATAATAGGAGTGGATATACTCATATATATTATTTATTTATAAGTGAACAGGGTACGTTATTATCTTACTCTTAATTTTTTTGGGAAATAGCATAGTATAATTATGAGCATTCAAAAAGTGTGTAGATTATAACCCTAAAGTTTTAAGTCATATTTTTTCATTTTAATATATAATATTTTGGTCTCTTTTTCACTTTTCTTCTTCTTCGTCTGCCAATAATTACAGTAGCAAAAATATCCCTCTCCATCTAATCCTTCTCTGGATTTCTTCTCCTTTATTTGAAAGCAAAATCAAAATTTATTTTTGTGTACGATTCTCTCGAATTTAAAAAGATTATGAGATGCTACTTCGTAGGAAAATAAATGGTGGAACCTTTTCTTCTATTTTGCTTCCATCCAAATAATATTTCTTTCTATATTAGATAACTTTCTTTTGTTCCCAAACAGTGTCACACACTCTTGCTTATGTTGCCTCTCATTCTTAGTATTTTTCTTCTTTTCTTCTTTTCTTTTCCCATAATTCCCACCAACTAAGCAAATAAAGAAAATCAATGTTACTGATTTCTGGGTTTGTTAGAATATGGTTGTTGGAAAAAAAAAATCAAACTTTTGTTAATTAAAATCTCATAAGTTTTGTGGAAAAGGAGTTTTAGCAACATAAGAATATAAATAAAAAAAAAAAAAAAGCAAAAAGAAATTAATCAGAAAAATATTTTCATAATATTCTTCTGGAAAATTTCTTTTTCATTAAAGATTGAGATCAAAAAGATTTGACATCCTCTCATATTGGAATAAACATAGTAATTATGTTAGCACGATCTCACCATTGAATATAAAATAAACCGTTAAAATTTTTATAAAAATTAAAATTCTGAAAATAAATAATTATGATATAAAAATAAATGTTAATTATTTATTTTTATTTAACAGTGAAAATAATACTAACATAATTTATCTCAACTCGAGAAAATCCTAACCCATATAAAAATCCCACATATTTACAAGTTCCTGAAGTTAAGGGATAAAAGCCTGTAGTCTATATAACCCAAAAACAAAAAAAAAATTATTATGGTGAAATTAAATATAAAAGTATTGACACTCAGTCTATTTTCTATTTATAAATTAGAAGGGTATTTTGTGCTGTCAGTTAAGTACTAACTAATAATTCCACTTGAGACATATAGTCAAATATCCTTTAATTAATTGACATTTGAAAAGCTGAATATATATACATGTGTTAAATGCCAAAAGAAATAGTACAAGTAACATACAACTTCAACATTCATTTTCCTTTTTCCTGTTAAGTGAAATATACATTTCCTTCAAAAATTGGTTATTAGCTGGAAACAACTGTGATTTTTCGGACTGTCATTGGCAGATGGCAGGCCAATTATATGAAATGATTGACACTAGTCTCCAACAGTATTCTCCATTATGTATAATAAAGTCGGATGGAGTTAATAGGTGTAGGCTTTTTAAAATAATTTTCAAGCCCCCCTCAACCCGAGTTAATATAGTAGTGTGAGTTTCAAATTTAATTTGTCTACAAAACTCGAAATTAGACTCAAACTGTATTAATTTTCAATTTTAATGTTCAAATTTAATTTGTGTGGATATTTAAAATAATTTTTAAATTTGACTCTGATTATTATAAAAAAAATATAAAAATTTATTTATAAACATTAAATCTATATTTAAAATTATAATGGTCTCACAAGTTAGTTTTCTCTTGTATTTATCTTTTCCCATGTTATTTGTCACCTTTCCAAAGGCGTAAGACAAAACCTCATACACAGTCATTAACTAAATAATTTGTGTTGTCACCAACTTAATAATTGAGTCATTGTAGTCTTGCTGTATATTAAATAAATAAATTATTATTATTATTCATCTAAAGAATCTAAATAATATATATATAGTTAGGTTGGAATTTTCAGTTTCTATCACATTATTTATAGTTAGGTTTGGAAATATTCATTTCAATTAATTTCAAAACTTTTTTTTCAAATAATGTTCATATAGATAAATTTAATTTAATTTAATTTCGTATTTATTTATATTTACCATAAATTAAATTAAATATTCTTTTGCTTAATTAATTGATGTATAATATAATAGGGTTGCGATGGGTCTATACTTCTAGAAGACACTTCATCTTTTACAGGAGAACAGACTGCCGGTCCAAATAATAATTCTGTAAGAGGATTCAATGTTATTAATAATATAAAAGCTAAGGTGGAACAAGTTTGCCCCGGAATTGTTTCCTGTGCTGATATAGTCACAATAGCTGCCCGCGACTCTACTGTTATTGTAAGTATATTCTATTTTTACATTTCAAAAAATAATTTTAATACTCTTTTTTAATTACATAAAATTAATGGGACGACTATAAAATTTTCTATTTTTTATTACTATGTTGTAAATTTCTAAAAGAAACAAAATTGTTAAGATTTAAATATGTACCCTAAATTAATTTGACTCCATCAATAAAATTATAATTTTTTAATGTAAAATAAGTTGTTAATAAATTTATGAGTTTAAAGGTAACCGATTATAACAAATTTAATCTAATTTTCAGAACATTATAAAAAATAAATAATTTTAAACGATGACTCTTCTTTTGTTGTTTTTTCTTAATTTAGTTTATTTATTTTTTTAATTCAAGGACCAAATTGAATAAAAAAAATTGTATATGATGTCTATTTGTTGCAGCTTGGAGGACCAAATTGGAATGTTAAGCTTGGAAGAAGGGACTCAAGGACAGCAAGCTTTTCGGCTGCTAATAGTGGTGTCATTCCTCCTCCCACTTCCACCCTTAGCAACCTTATTAATCGTTTTCAAGCTAAAGGCCTATCTGCAAGGGATATGGTTGTGTTGTCAGGTATGATTATTGTTATTAGTATTTTTTTTTTTAACCTGTTAGAGTCCTAAAGATTTAGACTACACAATATAAAATATTTTAAATCAAAAATATAATTTTGACATGAATGTTTTATATATATGCCTTACTCTTAACCATGATTTGTTGCCATCTGAAAAGGGTAGCAACTTTTATGCTCTTACTTTTTCTGTCTTATTTCTTTGCATTCTTTTATAAATTTTTTTATTCAAGTATTGCACGTGTAGAGGGACTCGGTTTCCCAAAAAACTATGCTCAATAGATCACTTCATACTTTTTTTTTCCTTGTGAACATATGTTGCTTGATATATCCTATAATGGGTCAAACTCTATTATGTGGCAGGATCTCACACAATTGGACAAGCAAGGTGTGTAATTTTTAGAAATCGCATATACAATGAGACAAATATTGATAATTCATTTGCTAGCAGTAGACAAAAGAACTGCCCAAGGGCTACAGGATCCGGAGACAACAATTTAACACCTCTTGATTTCCAAACTCCTAATGCTTTTGACAACAATTATTTCAAGAATCTCATCAACCAAAAGGGACTCCTCCACTCTGATCAAATTTTGTTTAATGGTGGATCCACAGATTCTTTGGTTAGATCATACAGCAACAACCCAAAAATATTCAACTCAGACTTTGCTTCTGCAATGATTAAGATGGGAGATATTGATCCTCTCACTGGATCTAGTGGTGAAATTAGGAAGAAATGCAGTAAGGTGAATTAACAAAGATTTGGTAATTTGGCTCATGGAGAATTATGAAGTTTTAAAATTATAAGTGTGAATATAATTATGTTTTTTAATTTACAGTAAATAAGGGACCTTTGTTCCAAAAAAGTTTGAACATCTAAGATTATGTAATGATTTTATGCAAGTTTTGGTAATTTTTAAATTGTTGAGCATGTAACCAGAGTAGGGTTGCAAATGAATTTGAAATTATATAAATATGAATTATAACAGTAAATTATTATTGAAAGGGGACTTGAATTTCATATAAATAAATTATTTTTGAACATTTATAAGTAGAGAAATATTGAAACTTATTTTTCACAAATCTACTAAGTAAATTGGTTTATTTTCTCAGCCTGACCAACATTTGGTTCACTATCTTCATTTCGTTTTTGGGATCCAAGAATTAAGCACAAGCTTTCCATGGCTTTTCTATGACATTCACTATCTTCATTTTCCTTTGAAATAACAATACCTAACACTAACGGCTAAACAATCTACCAGATAACATAAGTTCAAACCCAGGTCAGGCCCTAAAAGTTGACTTCATGTCATGAGTTTTAAATCATGGGCCTGAATATCCAACTATATTATTTAGCGTAATGGGCCACCAAAAATGTTGCATTTATCAAGCTTAAAGAGATTAAACTTAGCGGTATATGAATGTTATCCATAGTTATAATATTTCAAATTCAAATTGAAGTAGAAATTAAAGTACCAAAGGAAAAAATAATTGAAAATGATTAAACTCATTTATTAAATTGAAAAGAATTGAAAATTAGTATCTAAATTTATTAAAATATGCTATTTCGATATCTGATTTATTCGGTGTGTTTCTTAATTTTTAAAAATAATATTATATAATTTTTATTTATTTATTTATCAATTATCAAAATATTGATTGTGCACTAAAGAGGATTGCATACACATAAATTGCTTAACACGTCACGTTTTATCGTGTTCTAGTAATTTGAAAATTGAAAATTATTTGTAATTTTTTTACATATTGTGAATAATATATCGTGCCATTTTTTTTTTGGTATATGGGGCCCACTTAGTATATAATCATCAATTCGATGACAAATAAATAATTAAAAATATTTATATAAAATTATTTTAAAAAATTAACAAATTTATTAAAAATTTCAAACACCAAAATAACATATTTTAAAATCTTCAAATACCAGTGATGTAATTTTTCCAAACCAATTACCATAGTGTATTGTAGACAATAACCATTGCATGCTAAAACTGGCATTATAAGTGGCCTTGCCATCTGGCTTTTGCCCTATTGTTTTGTGCATTGAGGCGCATGAGGAGAAACTTGGTTTCAAGTTCTTCCTCTAATAAAACTTGGTAAAGTCAAATTTGTCAATTTGCTAATACCCCCCTCTTCCACTAGATTAATACTTGTATCTTTTTATTTTGAAAAATTAATTATTTAGTTCTCAAATTTTGATTTTGTCATTATATATATATATAGTTCTTCCATTTTTTTTTCTAAAAATTAAAAAAATAATTTAAAAAGGAAAATAGTTTTTTATTATATTATAATATGTTATAAAATAATTTGATACCTAAATTACCTATTTCTATTAAAAATCTAAAAAATATATAAAAAATTAAATATATATTTTGTAATCCTTATAATACCCTTATCCTTTCTCCCTAACTCCAATCCAAACTTAATTTCCACCATCCTCATTACTTCACTTTCACTTCCGCCTCTCCTCCTCCTCCTCCACCCCCTCTCATCTATCCCTTCGCCACCAATACAATAACCTTTTTCCTCTTTTTGTCCCTTTCATTTACTCTTATGGTGGAGATTGTGACTTCAATAACCACAATTATTATAGTGGCAAAGATGATGAGGATGGTGATAATGCAGTGATTAAGAACAAGAAAGAGGCATTGATGGTGTTGGCGAAGGCGAAGAGGTCTCAAGCTATTTAATTTCATGTTTGATGGATTTGAAATTTAAAGGAAAGAGAAGAACGGCTAGCATCATGCTACTCTAGTCAGCATAAATTTGTTTTTTGTTCATTTATGTTCATCTACGTTCACCTGCTCATCAAATTGAGAATATAACCCATTTGTGTTTACTTTGTTTTTGGGTTTTGTTTAAAAATTAACAAGAAATGGCCTTTTATTTATGGGTTGCAAGTAAATTTTGAGTTTGAAATGTTGTAATTGATGATTTTCAATATGTTATTGTACGAGTTAGAGAAAAAAATTTCTATATGTGAGGTTTCGCCCAATAATAACAAATTCAAATAAAAAATTTATAGGTTAACCACACATTCCCCAATAATAACATTAAAATAAATTAATTTAAGAAAAATGAGAGTTTTTGATATTTTTGAATTTGAAACTATGAAACAACTTGCTTGTGTATCCCGTTGAATGGGAATAAAAAACCACGCAATTTTTCTTTTTTTGCGAAGGGGGTTTGATTTGATTTTAAGAAAAGATTAATTTTGTGAATTTTTTTTAATTGATCTAATAATTAATTTCGAGGTACGAACACAATACCTTGGTTTGAGAGGGACACCTTCTTTGAAGGGGTCGGGTCAAGCTTTGCGGGGGATGACTTTTTAGAGCTCACCCAGATCGAAATTCCACTTTGATTGAGTAAGATTAGCACTACGGCGTGCTTCGAGTTGATTTTGTCAGCACTACGGCATGCTTCGAGTTGAATGGATACTTGTCCTTCATATCCTGCTCGCTTTCACATGTGCACTCTTCCATCAACTGATTCTTCCATAGCACTTTAACCATTGGATTTCTTTGTTCCTCAGTTGCCTGACTTGTCTATCCACAATTTCTATTGGTAGCTCTTAAAATGACAAGTCTTCATTAACCCCAATAACTTGTACTTTCAATACATGCGATGGATCATATACATATTTCCTCAGCATAAAAATATAGAACACTGGATGAACATGACTCAAATTTGGTGGAAGAGCTAAGATGTAAGACACATTGCCAATCTTATCAAGTATCTCAAATGGGCTTACAAATCTTGGTGACAACTTTCCTTTCTTTTCAAATCTCATAACACCTCTCATTGGTGAGATCTTAAGAAAAACATGGTCACCAACTGCAAAATGAACATCCTTCTGCTTTGGATCAGTATAACTCTTCTGTCTGCTAAAAGCAGTCTTCATCCGATCTCTAATGATAGACACCTTTTCCATTGTCTCCTTAACCAACTTTGGTCCCTCTAAATGTTTCTCTCCTGGTTCCACTCAATACACTGGGAATCTACATTTCCTATCATACAGTGCTTTTTATGGAGTCATTCCAATAAAAAAAATGGTAACTGTTGTTATAGGAAAATTCAATCAATGGCAAATACTAATCCCAGTTACCTTTAAAATCCAGAACACATAATCTCAACATATCCTTCAAAGTCTGAATAGTCCTCTCTAACTGTCCATCGGTCTGTGGATGGAAAGTTGTACTGAACCTTAATTGGGTACCCATAGCTTCCTGGAACTTCTACCAAAATCGAGAGGTAAACTGCATACCCTTATCCGATATGATCATCACTGGTACTCTATGAAGCCGTACAATCTTGTCCACATACAACTGTGCATACTGAGTTGCAGAGTAAATAGTCTTCACTTCTAGGAAATGAGCAGACTTTGTCAATCAATCTACGATAACCCATATGGAGTCATAACCCCGTGTAGTCCTCGGTAAACCAACTATAAAATCCATAGTAATCTGCTCCCATTTTCACTCTGGCAACTCAATCTCCTGAAGCAAGCCAGACGACTTCTAATGCTTAAATTTAACCTGCTGATAGGCTAAATATGTAGAAACAAATCGAGCTACATCCCTCTTCATACCAGACCACTAATACACATCTTTCAGATCATAGTACATCTTAGTAATTCCAAGATGTACACTATATGATGAATAGTGAGCCTCTCTCATAATCTGATCTCGTAGGCCATCAATATCAGGTACACATATCCGCTTCCCATATTTCAATACATCATTCTCTACAACCTTACTATTCAGAACATCACCTTTCAGCTTCAACAAATATGAATCCATATCCTGTACCATCTTAATATCATTAATCAATAGTGGCTTAACCAGAAATTAGGCTATCAGAGCCTGGTTTAGATCCAGGGATCCCAAATCCAACTCTATACCCATAACAGCTAACTCCTGCAACTTACAAATCAAAAGTCTCCTGATAACCAACATGTGAGCTAGACTGCCCATAGATTTTCGGCTCAGTGCATCAGCTACTACATTATCTTTTCTCAGATAGTAAATGATCTCACAATCATAATCCTTAAGCTATTCAACCCATCTGCACTGTCGGAGGTTCAGATCCTTCCACTGGAGTATATAATGTAAACTCTTATGATTAGTATATATCTCACATTTAGATCCATACAAGTAATACATCCAGATCTTTAGTGCAAACACTACTGCTGCCATCTCTAAGTCATGTGTCGGATAGTTCACCTCATGCTTCTTTAACTGTCGAGAAGTATAGGCAATCACTCTCCGAAGCTACATCAAAACACATCCCAATCCAATTTGAGAAGCATCACAATACACTGTAAACTTCTCATCCTCTGATGGCAATACTAATACTGGAGCACTCGTGAGGCAAGATTTCAAAGTCTGAAAACTACTCTCACATTCATCAGTCCACTGATATGTCTCATGTTTTCAAGTCAACTTAGTTAATAGAGCAACAATTCTGAAGAAATCCTTTACAAATCTCCTATAGTATCCTACCATACCTAGGAACCTATAGATCTCTGAAACACTAGAAGGCTGAGGCCAATTTGCAAGTGCTTCAACCTTCTGAGGATCTACCATAATACCCTCCTTACAAACTATATGACCAAGGAAACACACTTCTGTTTTCCAGAACTGGCATTTAGACAATTTAGCATGCAACTGATGCTCTCGAAGTGTCTACAATACTATCCTCAGATGCTCTGTATGCTCCTCCTCACTCTTGGAATAGATAAGAATGTCGTCAATGAACACTATGACAAACTTATCCAAGAATGGCCTAAACACCCTATTCATCAAATCTATAAATGTAGCAGGTGCATTAGTCAACCCGAATGGCAACACTATAAACTCATAATGTCCATATCGGGTTCTGAAAGCAGTCTTAGGTACATCACCCTTCTTGATTCTCAATTGGTGATACCCAGATCTCAATTCAATCTTAGAGAAATGACTGGCACCCTGCAATTGATCAAACATATCATCAATCCGTGGCAACGGATATTTATTCTTCACATTCATCTTGTTCAGCTGTCTATAATCAATGTACATTCTTAGAGAGTCATCTTTCTTTTTCATAAACAACACTGGAGCACCCTACGGAGAACTGCTCGGTCTAATAAATCCTCTATCCAATAACTCCTGCAATTGCACCTTTAACTCTTTCAATTATGCTGATGTCATTCTGTATGGAGGAATGGATATCAGATCGGTGCCTGAATACACCTCAATCTCAAACTCTATCTCCCCATCTAGGGGTAATCTTGGTAATTATTCAGGGAAGACATCAGAGAATTCCTGAACCACTAATATCTGATCAATATATACAGAAATCTTCTACACATCAAACACATGGGCAAGGTATATTGAATAACCTTTCCCTATCATCCTTCTAGCTTGGATAGCAGAAACAAAACTGATTCCAAACTCCCGTAGATCACCCAGGAATTCAAATTCAAGCTGCCCTCAGGCTGAAATTTAACCCTTTTTCTATAACAATCAATAACTACTCGATGTGTAGTTAGTCAATCCATACTAAGGATCACATCAAGCTCTTACACAGACAGTTCAATCAAATTAGCATGCAGAATGTTATTATATATTTCAATCACACAAGCAGGCTAATAATAATCCACTTCTACACTCTCTCCCATAGGTGTAGTGTCACGACCCAACCCTGGAGTCGCAACGGTCCTAGGGTACGGGTGTTGCATAAGTTACCAGTACCTCGAAGAACCCAATTAACTAAACTATATGGCATGCAAATCAGATAAACAACTTAATTAGCTTAAGAATGCTGAAGAAAATTCGACAGCATCTCCTCTATAATATGGCTATGCCCAAAAATAAAACAAGTAAATCAGCACTTCTAATAATTCATCCACAATCATTCTCAAAATAGGATCCCTCTGGATCTCCATCAACATCTCAAAACATACATATATCTGTATAATCTGTCATTTCCATATATAACACATCATATACATCCATTATATCATCATTAAGCAAAAACTATCAAGATGCAAAGCAAACTTATATCTACATGCCAACTCTTATATACAGTACCATGGAACTTCTGTTCTGTACATTATTTACATACTCTTTTAGAGTTGAATATTTACATGAAACCAGAAAACTTTCAAGGCAGGAGTAGAGATGCCAATGGATAGCGTGCCTCACAACTGACCTGAAAATCGTAAACCACTAAGGAATGAGTATAAAAATACTCAATGAATCCAGATGTATATAGATGCAATAAATGCTCATGAATATGCAATTGCCTATATATGTCCTGGAGAATTCAATATAAGATATCAAATGTATAAATATACATATATCTATAAAAATATCAAAATGGAAAATCATATGAATATCCAAGATACAAAATAGCACACATATGATATAACAGGATTGGATTAATTTATGTAATTCAGAACTCAGCACTATCAAAAAGTGTACTAGGGAATATAACGTACCTCCCTAGCAAGGAATCCCAAATAAGACACATTGACTACGTATGGGATATTTTCCCAACGACTAGAGAATATAACG